>MQRK01178878.1:10152-49162 GCA_001938485.1 Girardia tigrina
CGAATTCTTCCTTTACATTTATGTTGTTCATAAGCAACACAGCGCCAGGATTTTCCATCTATGGATTTTAAATCATAATCAAAGCGATAAGAATAACCTGCATACGCAACAATCGGATTCCCAGATTTTGAAGTAAAGAATTGAAGATTCATGCTGAAAAAAGTGTGACAGAAAATATTTTATGAAATTTATAATATTTTAAGGTATATTTTTAAAGGTATATTAACGTAAATGGAAAATTTTATAATAAATATTATATTTGAATAAAGTATTATTCGGTAATAATGGCAAAAAATATCTTAATAAAAAAATTTAAGAAAATTGAATATATTTAATTATTTAATATCAATATTAAAAATTTTTAATATTTTATTCTGAAAAAATCCGCGGTATAGTCGCCCGCTGTAAAGTCACCCGCGGTAAAGTCGCCCGCGGTAAAGTCGTCCGCGGTAAAGTCGCCCGCGGTAAAGTCGCCCGCGGTAAAGTCGTCCGCGGTAAAGTCGCCTCACCGGTGCTTTGATATCGATGTGCCAGTGTTCTTTTGTACCTTTATTGAATATTTGTAAGTCAACTCTGCTTTTCGAGTCAGACCACGCGCACTCACGGTCTTTAATTATTTTTAAGATGGATTTTATTTTACAGAGACACAAGACATGTATCTATGTCTCCGTACCTTTGCCGCACGCTCAGCAGAGTGTTTCATTGCGTGGTTTTCTCGGATTTTAATTTGTTGGGAGATAGTCTGTTTTGTCACAGTGAAAGAATTTTCATTCTTCATTTGTAATTTTTTCACTATACATGACATCAACAGTACCTTTGTTGTCTGTAATTGCAACTGCAGAGATTCCAGCCACCGTTTTTTTACTCTACTTTATGAATTTTAGTTTTGCATACAAACGACGGGACTGGGAGGAGATTTAGTGTAAGGGAGTTTTAGATATCAAAACCGATTCCATATTGATCTTTAAACAGATTCCAAGTTTGCTCGTGGTGAATCTTGCTCGCAACCCAAGAGAATCGAGGTATTTACTTGAGTTACGAATTTTTGTCCATCACTATTTGTATCCGTTCTCTCTGTCGCCTTGATTTAACCAGTCTAGGCAATCAGAGACTATCCAGTCTCTATCTGTTTTTCTGTACTTATCTAGAGTTTTTGCTAAATTAATTAGTGTTAATTCCTGAGATGTCGAGTCCGAACAAGTGAGATTTCAAAATACTTGCACTATCGATTGCATTGCATATTCGACTCTCACTGACAAATTCAAATCCTCCAAGAGCCTTATCTGCGTAAAAGTATTCAGTGGAGGAGTTCTTGGCTGTGCCACATATTTGTTTCAATATTCGTCGGAGTTCGACGTCCAGGTTGCTCTTAAAAACTGACTTTTTCTTTAAGTAATGCATGCAGTTTGTTAGTTCCCGAAGAGTAAAACATGGATTTGTATTAAAGGATTTGCAAAATGTGGATACATCTACACTCACACACCTTTAAACAATTTACACAAATATAAAGATATCTTAATAAAAAAACTTAATTAATATTCTTTGACAGTTTTAAAAGTTTAAACTGCATTAATTTGCAAAACAAAATAATTTCTAAATAGTTTGACTTGGTAGATTATCGCAAATTCTAAAGAATAATTATGATTATCAAAAAAATTAAGAAAAATGCATATTTTAAAGAAATATAAATACTTGCCTTCAGGTAATATTTTATTTGTAATTTTTCAATACAAATGCCCAACAACTGGTACACAAAACAATTAGTGTTCTTTTTTCACAATGTAATATCCGTACAATAAACTTTAAAAAAATGAGTTAAGTCCTTTAAATGGTACTTACCTCACCTTGAGTTTTAATTTTATAGTGAAATAACCCTGAAAAAACTAAGACAGGAAAATAAAATAAGTTTGCTCTATCATTAACGTTCTGCACAGTAGTTAATCAAAATTCTTACATTACTTTATTTACTAATTAAGTACACTTTATGATATTCAACTGTCTGTAGTTCGACAACAATTGAATATAGACATATGGTCTATAGAAGAAAAAGTTCTTAGATTTAAGTCTATTTTCGAAAAATGCAAAAATATGTAGGGCATTTCAATTGAAAAAAATGTTTTTTTGGTACTCCGTGTATAAGGAAATATACCTTGGTGTAAAATAACATTTAATTTCTTAAAACTTTTGTAAAAAAGTTTTTTCTATGAACTTTAGTTTTCAAAATATTTAGCCGTCCCTATACTTTTGGATCACCCTGTATAAAAAGGATATTTCTAAACAGCATTTATTAAGTACTTTCTAAAAATTAAATAATTTATAACAGTTTCATTCCAAAACACTACATTTTTGGCCATAACGATTTTTCTATCCTGTTTATTTCTACCAAAAATTTTGGTAACGTCCTTAATCATATTCTTAAGCTGCATGCCAAATGTAATTGTTCTATGATAAAATATTTTTGACATAATTGACAACAGACAGAATGTTGTGAGCTTTTACTTAAGAAAGAGTAAACGTTCTATATGAAATATTTGTGTATTTTCTTATATCTCTAAACAAAATAAGTTCTGTAGAATATGGACTTATAGCTCATTATATTATTGAACTCTTGTGAAAGTTAATAATTAAATAAGGAAACGTTTGAAACCGATAAAATTTGAGTTTTCTTTGCCAAAGCCCTCACTACCGTTATAATGGTTTATGTTTAAATTTGAGACTCAACGGTAAGGGGGTTATTTTAATGCAAAAAAGCACAGAACAAAAATGTTGACATAAAAAATGTTTATAAATCGTCAAAATCTCCTTCAGACAAATGATCAAATGGGTTCTGCTGAGCTTGAGCCTCTTGTTTCATTGCATAAAACTCAGGTAGGTTTGGAGGATACGATGAATCCAGGGGGCAGAGGTAATTAGCCTTTTTACCACCCCCGGATCCGCCCTTGACTTTGATTGAATAATGAAAAATAATATCGAGAATTTGACAACTTCGACTTTCTCTAGAAGCAGTCATCCGATCGTTTAAATTAACGATAACTCTTTCAAAGACATCCCTGTCGATTTGTTTATTACCCGTTGAATTTCCCTCTTCAGTTTGGCAATCGTTTGAGGTTTGTACACATAAATTTGGGACTTCACATATTTCCATACAAAGAAGTCCCAAGATGTGAGGTCACATAACCGGAGGCTATTCTTGGTCGCAGCCGTGAAGCGAGATCAGACGCTAAGCGAATTTTATAAGAGATCACTGTTTCTCGTAGTCGTGCGCAAGTAGTCTTGTCCTGTTGAAACCCCATTTTATCAAATCCGTTATCCTCCATTTCTTTTTGCATACTTTCACTTTTTCACTTACATTACGTATACGTAAAAAAATTATTTTTGGTTTGCGACGCATTTTTACCTTTGCGGTAGTAATGAAGCATCTAACATCGAAAAAAAGGTTTATTGTTTTCCATTTTTACGCCCACACAAAATGATAATGATTTTATTTAATTAAACAAATGTTATATTAAAACACAACTTGACATTTATTTTAATTATTCTATTTTAATAATAAATTCATTAAAAAAATTGTATTCAATTATATTTAATAAAAAAACATTATTAAAAAAATAATCAATTATTTTAAATTAAACATAAAATATTTTTTTTCAATTGAAATATTAAATCAACAAAATTTATTTCTTTAAAAATTAAAATACTTGAATAATTATCAGGAAAAAAATCAATTTTCTTTGATTAATAATTTTTTTGTCTTTTTTATGTTTAATATTAATAGCAAAAAAGAACAATTCCACCCTTGTAAAATAGAATTTTCAAACAGAAACATTTTTCAAAAACCTTTTGAAGCATCAATTAACATAAAAACGGTAAATTAACTCAATATATCATTTTAAAAACATTTAACCACAAATGCATTTAAATTAATCAATTAAATTTCTTTTAATAAAATAAAATTATTGAAGAGATTTTCAAAAAATACAAAAGATAATCCATAATAAACATTTTAAAATAACTTTTAATTGATTTTGTATATCCCAAGAGAGGGAACTCATGAATGGAATATGGAAATAAACTTCATGACTTTTAAAAGCAAAATATAACTTACAACAATGAATTAAGTCTGATAACAATTTAATTGAGGATTTTATGTAGCAATTTTGATTTTATATTTTATATTATTATTTTTTTATCAAAAAAAATAATAAATAATTTATTTCAACAAATTCAAACACCGATATGTTTGTTGTTTTTGTGCTGCAAAAAAATAAATAAATCTTTTATTATTTAATTAAAATAATTAAGCGGTTTTCTAAATATTGTTCTTGTAAGACGAGTCGGGATTTTTTGAGTATTAAAAATAATTTTTTTGAAAAAAATGTTTTTTTTCGAGAATTCTTAATAAAATTCTAAAAGGAAAATGGTTGGGAAAAATCAAATTTAATTGAAATTATTACAAAAGACGTAAAAAGAACGGAATAAGGAAAAGGGAAATTAAAGACTTACAACAGTCAGTAACCAATGAGATTTACAATTTGGAGAGGGAAAAGGAAGGAGAACTATTTGTAATATGTGTATTTAAGATGACATTTACTGCATAATAACAAAAAATATTTTCTATGGGAAACGAATTTCCGTAAATATTTAATATTTTTTTAATCAAATAATTTTCAAAAATTAATAATTATTTTTTTTCTTTTGTAATTTATATGGTAACAAATTAGTTTCGCAATTCCTCAACTACTACTAGCTCAAAATCATTATTTAATGTAAGTAAATTACATTTCGGAACACTAAAATGATTTCCAATACTTTAATTGACATCACAACCTCCATGACAATTCTCCACAAACCTTTCGTAGTTAGACATCGTTCTTGATTGTTAAATTTTTAATGTTATTTCTAAACCTTTAATTATTCGAAAAAAATATAAATTACAATTTCTTACTAAAATAATTTCAAATTATTTTCTATTAAGAACATTAATTGGATTTTCTTTTTTTTCTTTCTTTTGAATAATCGAATTGTCACTAGAACAATTCTCCGTAAACTTGCGTAGCTCGTCATCGTTCTTGATTGATAATCTTTAATAATATTCTTTAACGTCTTATTATTCAAACAAATTTAAATTACAATTTAATTATTACAAAAATAATTTATTTTAATTTGTGAGTTTCATCCTTTATTCGTATATTTATGGCATCTTTAATTGTTCTGAATTGTCGCTCCACGATCCCGTTGGTATTGTGGTAGGGGCTGGAATATACTATTTCAGCTTTAAACTTATTCAATGTGTCTTTAAAAAGTGCTGATTCGAATGTTTTTCCTCTATCGACATGGATTTCTTTTGGTGGTCCGAATTTCCAAATTCATTTGTCTAGTAATACTTTTCTTACGGTTTTCTCGTCTTGATGGGCAACGGCATTTAAACTTATGTATCTGCTAAATTGATCGATTATCGCTAGTATGTATTGATATCCATTAATATTCCTTTTAAAAGGTCCGCAGAAATCCATGTATAGGTTTTGGAAAGGTGTATCTGCAAATTATTTCATGTGCTTCTCTTTTGTTTTCGTTGTTAGGGTCTTTCTCTTCTGACAATTTACACAGCTTTGTACGATTTCCTTTATCGTTTCTCTCATATTATTCATATCAAAGTCATCTTTCAAATAATTATAATCTTTCTTGCTACCAGCGTGACACAGCATCTTGTGTATATCTTCCACAAATTCAGTTCTTTTGATTGTCGGGATCCAGTATTTATTATCCATTGTCGTCACGATATCATATTTCAGTACACACTTCTTTGTTTTCTCAGTTCTGATATCTCCTATAATTTGGTTTATCTCATCATTATCTTTCTATCATCTGAATTCTTTTGATTCATCGTCAATGGCTAAGATTCTTGTTTTAATTTTTCCTTTCTTAGCTTCTTCGTGCATCCTCTGACATTGTACACACATTTAGCAGGAATTCCTCGACATTGCATCGGCTTTAGAGTGTTTTTCGCCTTTTCGGTATTCCGTTTTCATATATAACCGACTAAGAAAATTTATCCAAATTTGAAACTGTGGGGTTATTGGATTCTTTGTCGTCAACATAAATGTGATGACTTTGTGATCTGTTCTTAATAATTTCTTTTTGCTGTAAAGATAATGTTTAAGGTGTTGCGTAAAATAGTAGATTGCCAGCAGTTCCTTTCTCGTAATACAGTATCCCAATTAATGCTTGTACACTTTATGGGATCCATATGCAATCACTCTTTTTCTTCCATATATATCTTTCTGAGATATCACTGCTCCAATGGTATCAAAGCTGGCGTCTGTATCCAATATGAACTCATTTTCAAAATCTGGATATGCTAGTATTGGTGTTTTGATCATTTTTTTCCTTTAATTTCTGAAATGCCTCGTTACACTCTTCCGTCCATATTATTTTTTATCTTTATTCTTTCCACACAGCCCTTCCAATACTTTTGAATATTTTGCGTAGTCTTTAAGAAATTTTCTGTAATAGTTTGTTAAACCCAAAAAAACTTCTTAAGTGCTTAACACATGAAGGGTTCTGAAACTTTCTAATCGCATCGATCTTTGTCTGGTCTGTTTCTATGTCATCTTTGCTGATCACGTATCCTAAAAACTTTGACCTTTCAACCAAGAAGTGGCATTTCTCAGGGTTTATTCTTAGACCAGATTCCTTTATTTTACTAAATACATGTTCAATTCTTTTTATCTTTCGCAAAAATTAAAATATCGTACAAATATACAACTGCCTCTTTCCAGTTCAATTCGCCAAAAACTTTTACCATTAGTTTTTGGAACGTTGCTGGTGCCGCGCAATTCCGAACGGCATTCTCTTGAAACAGTATTGACCATTCTTTGTTGAAAATGCTGTTTTGATTTTTGATTCATCTTCCAGCTCTACTTGATGGTATGCGCTTCCCAGGTTGATCGTTCTAAAGTACTTTGCTCCACTTAGTGTGTTCAGCATCTCTTCTACATTTGGCATTGGAAAAACAGGTCTGACCGTGATTTGTTTAATTTTGAAAATCTACGCACACTCTTATGTCCTGTTTCTCCTTTTTCAAAACATATACCAGAGGGAAATTCCGCGGGAACTGCACTTTTCGATAATATCGTTTTCTTCATGGGTGGGAGAAACACAATCCTAAAACAACATACTAAACAACACACAATAAACACCATTCAAAAAATATTCACAAAAATATTCAAATTATTTTCAAAACTATTTTTAATTCCTTTTAAATATATTATTTATGATTAAATAAATCTTTAAGTTATAATCCATTTTTAAAATATTATCACATATTTATTGATTAAAATATATTATCCTAAAAAACTCCAAATATAATAAATTAATTTTAAAGTTGTTATTTACATTTCAAAATTGTTCGAATAATTCAACTGTTCAAAACATTCAAAATATCAATTTTCCATCAGTGAGGAAGAATCACAAAATACAATAAACACCAAAAAATATTCCTCACAACTATAAAGAGAAAATTATTGTTGTTATGGTTCCTTTTATTTTTCTTAAGAATTTTCTGAATATTTTTTGATAATGATCATCATCTAAAGAGCCTAGAAGCTCAATTCCATAGAAAAAGAATGATTTGCATATTATTCTTACATTATCGGTCGTGAAGATTAAGGTGTTCATACATTTATAAATCTGTTTAACAATTGTAGCGCTACTTTTTCAAATATTTTTATCAAAATAATTTAATCTTTTTTATTGTCTATTTTAGATTTTTAATCATCTTTTTTTTAAGAACAATCAAAGAATTAATGTAAAAATTATTTTATTTTATAATGAAAATTTGTCAAATGGTTAATTACACATTTTCATTTTTAGTGTTTTTTATACAATTTAGGCGTGCTGATTCTAGTTGTCTTAAAAAATAAATGTTTATTTAATAAATGGCGTATTTTTGTTTTTAAAAATAAGTTGTCACCATATGATATTATAGCCCAAACTATTTTTTCCAATTTATTTTGACTAATTTGATCATATTATTCATTGATTTCTAAAAAAAGGTTATTGTAAAATAATAACTAGGACATATTTTGGGTTATAATATTACATGGATTACTGAAATAAAAGAAATCGTGTTGAAAGGGTATGCTCTGGGACAATATCTCCCAACAGTGTAGAAAGGGTTAAATTATTTTTTTCATAATAATGTTATTTAATGTTATTAGCGCAATTTCCATACTGACAATTGCGATTATTAATTGATTATTTCTGTGTGGATGGATGGATGGATGTGTGTCCGCAGCTTTAAGTTGTATCTCCTCCTCAACGAAGCAATATCGAGGGCTAGTTCCAAAAGTAAATATGTTAAGCAAGTTTGGAGGATGATTGTGGGCCAAAAAAATTCCTGGAATTCCTTCCTGGATTTCCCGGAAAAGCCAAAAAACCTCGAAAAAATGCAGTTTTTGGCCTATATCTCGGCAACCAGACCACTTAGCGACTTGAAACATTTACCAATCGATTCCTGCAATAATTTAGAACAATATTGCCGAAGAAAGTTTTCAAAAATATCCTTTCGTTCGGTCACAAAAAAATAATCATAGTCAAATACTGATATAAACGTTTTAATATTTGGGCACCGAATAACATAAGGAAATTGCGCTTAAATTGTCACTAGACTTTTTTTTAACTTGCTTTTTATTGTTATATTGTAAAAATACATATGTAAATATAAATATCCCTTTTCTATAAACTTTTTTTTGAATATAAAAAACAATGTAATTAATTATGTTAATTAAGTTTCGGAATTTTTTTAATATGAATATCAGAGAATATATAATCCTTTTACACATTTAAGGAAATAATGAGTATTTGTATCCTTGTAATTCAGAATCTACTACTCAATCTCAGACTCTGAAGCTCCTAGGGATATATACTTCTTCAGGTACAGTTGAAAACATTTTAATTTATGAACATCATAAAAGAGGAATAGGAAAGGTTCAGAAGACTGTTTTGGAGAAGTATTTTAGAACTCCTTGTCATTTTAACACTTTATAAATAAATATTTTTTTAATTATAAAAATACTTTATAATCAGAACAAGTAATCTAGTTAGGGGTTGAAATACCATACCAAAGGGTTTATCGGGTTGGATTGAATTTATTTGTTAAACTATTTATTGTTCAACTAAACTTACTCATTACTCCTCAGCTCAGGGCCTTTTTAAAGAAATTTTCACTGGGGGGGGGGGACAAGCAATCTGGAATGGTTATGTGCCGAAATACGGTAACTTTTTTATCTTGGATGAAAATAGTTATTTTACCTTGATTTTTATAATGAATTTTCCTATTTCAAACAGTTTCTTCTATCAAGTGTTCTTAGATTTAAAAGAAAATACTCATGTCACTTGATCATAACATTTTATGATCAGTTCAACACGAGTTATATTACATAACACTTCATTACATGTTACTTTTAAAAATAGAATTGTCAACAAAGTCGTTTTCTGAATAAATATCCAGGGTTGGGTTTCTTTCTCGTCTTTCTTTCACTCAATATAATTCTACCACAGCACTGCGAGGATCAAATTGGCAGGTCCCCTTTCAATTCATTGCGATGATCATGCAAAAGTTGGCTGTCTCGGCTGAGGTGCTCGACCGATGGGCTGAAACGTTAGGAAGTATGCTGTGAAAAGTGAGTGTTACCGAAGACGATATAACTTTTAAAAGTACACCGCTGCAGCGCTGTAGAAAGATTTTCAACTTCAAAAAAAGGGTAGAGCATTTATTGGCCATTGCTTAACACACTCATCTGCAAAGCGCTGGATTTCGTCTGAAAACAAATGTCATGATATTTTTACTCCTGCATTTATAAGTGTTTCGAGTCCTGCTGTTTGCAAAAGAGTTACTATGCCTTGGACAACTTCTTCTTATTCCATATAAAACCGCTCTCCAAGATAATTCTGTGCTGATTATCCGATTTCGAGGAGCACCACATCATAATTTCTTATAGTTGTCTAATTCGTGTTAACAGCTCTTAAAATGAGTCTCAGTTTCCTGGGGCTGCAGTTTCTTTTCCTCTCCCACAAGATAGGGGGCCCTGAATATAGGGTCTAATTTACAAAGTGCCTGTGAGGAATATTTTAAATGTTTGATGTTTTGTGTTTGAATGCTGTATGTTGATTTGGAATTGGGTCTCTCCTACCCAGATGGATGATTAATATTTGAATTCTTATTATCTAAAAATATGTAATGTTTAAATTTATTTTTAATTTCAAATAATTTTAAAATTTTTAATAAGTTAAATAATTTTTACAATTTTTATTAAATAAATCAAATTAATATATTTTTAAATAATTAATAATCATTAAAATTTTTATCTAATAAGTTTTGAGTAAATATTTTAATAAATTATTTATTTCTCAATTTGCTAAAAAAATAATAAGAATTAATTCATTAATCAATTTAGTTTAGCATGCACTCGTACGAAAGTTTTGACAAAGATTGTCTTATGGACAATCCAAATTGTTGTGTAAATAAAAATACGAAAAGTCAAATCGGCGTTCTAAATAGTGCCGAATCACTATTGCTTATTATCTCTGGTAGAAGCAGGTGGTCATGCTGTAGCTGCTTTTGAAAATTACAAAATATTTTCAAAACATCAACTATGAGACCGTTAAGCGAAACTTGATGCGATTCATATGGCCATTTCTTCAAATATCCCCGTGCTGTAACTCTCTCTGTTTTTGATTAGCCTTTCACTTCTGAAAACTTAGAAACTTCCTTGCAGACGTAAAGTTTATGACGAATGGCCGTTAAAAGGTTGACTATATGCTTCGCAAATCGAACTTCGTAATGAGCAGGGAAATGATTCACCGTTGGTTGAAATTGATGCAGAAGTTTAGCTGTATTTTTAGAATTCCTAAAGAAGGTAGTTAAATACTTGGCATTTTTAATCCGAATACACAGCTACAAAACACCTCCTACAGTGCTTTTAAAAGCTAGGTCACTTTTGTGAACAGAACACCAAAGCCCCAATAGATCATTATGTAACCAGTTATTCATAAGCTTCCAGAGCTCCCTTGTTAATCCTGTATTTGCGCTTTCGCCATTTGTTGTAACATCAATCAGCTTGAAAGTTGGTGCAACCATGGTCTTAGTGGCATGCTGAGTGGCTTACAGCAGTCGAAGAGCTCCAATCTGTTGCGGGTCGTTGAAGATTTTGAAGACGTTCTTTACTTCACGCTCTTTTGTTATTATTCTTGCAGAGACTTACTTGTAATCCACCATTTGCAGATTAACGCTCCTATCAACTTGTACTACGTAAGCAACACAATCATGTAGCTCACGAGTGAGTTCCTTCTGAACTTCTCCAGTAACTATGAGTAGTATTTCTCGATAGCAGTTTAGGTCTTTGTAATGTAATGTCAATGAGGGAGGTTGAAATTCCTCCAATGGGGAATTCATTTCTGTCGTATACACCAACTTCACAACATTAAAAAAATTATTTGAAATTCAAAAACTAAATTAATAAATTCATAAAAATCTAAAACTACATTAACAATTAATAAAAAAAATTTAAAATTAAATTAAAATTCATAAAATTCGAGATTCATAAAAAATAAAGGATCAATTTGATTCTACATCGTGTATAAATAAACGTTTATCGAAAATTATCATTCTCATTTAATACTACATCGAAAAGACCAGCGAGACAGAGCGATCGACCTGGCGATTGAATAAATCGACTGTTACGCAGATTAAAATTACATCTGGGACAAGTCAGGTTAAACATAAACTGTTATAGTGTAATTGGTTGTACGATTTAGATTCCGGTCATCTGGTAGCTAACAAATGCATTGAACTCGATAAAGTCAACATCATTGCGGACGTGGTTACACACAAAGACCCGTCCGGCAATAACTTCATTCTCGCGAAGACTGTTAATAATTTTGGACCTGTTTACTTGAGTTAGATACCTTGAGGGCAAGATGTTGGCAGAAAGAGTGTTTATCAGATTGTCATTATAAACGTTCTCGGCGAGTTAGATAAGAAACTCCACAACTTCCTCACTGTACTTTTCCTAACATTTCATCCAAGGATGATAAGACTTAATTTTCCACTGTAATTCTAAATCTACATATCCTACTGCTGCCTTATGGAAGATTGAGTCAAGGTGATCTATGGCAACGTTTTACAGTTGTATCTGAACGGCAGCCATAAGTCAAGTAAACAGTGCAATTGTAAGCAAACTTGGAAGCTGCATTCACAAACTTTTTACACATTCAACATTTCACATATTGTGTTTTACACTTCCCTTCAGCATATGCTAACATATATGCTTCAAAGCAGTCATTACTATTTTCTACTTACCATTTTACATTCACTTTTCTGTGCTTGTACCTTTACATAGTATTGCGAGAAGTGCTGATAGTGGATTTTTCTGTTGCGAAGGAGCCAATGCGTGTATTTGTGATTGATATTCTGCTATAACAGCTAAGTTTAAATCTTCTGTTTTTGCAAAAGCATCAGGCTATGATCACAAAAAATATAAAGGTAGGTTTAAAAATCAATTTAAAAAAATTGCCCCTTCCCAGTCCACACTTTTGCCTTGGACTGGGGGAAGGCATTTTCGGTACCAGTCAATATGTTAAAAAAAGGCCCTGCCTCAGCTGCAGAACTCCAGATTTCATCATTATAAACTTGCAATACTTATAATTCGTTTTATGATTCCTATAACATTTAGATCTTCCCTCAACCAATTCCCATAATAAAAGCCAAATACGAAAGATTAAATTCAATAACCGGAAACAATTTATCAAATTCGGAAGAAGTGAGAATCGATTTCTAAAGTAAAAAAATCCCATAACCTTGGGATATTTGCTGATAAATGCTTGGGTTCCTTCTGGGATTTTTACAAAAAGATCTTTCAACCGATGAAGAATAAATTTACTTTTTAATTTCTTTTCTATCATTAAATAACAATTTTAAAACATCATATTGACGAAAGCGGAAGTCTTCTGAACAAGTTTATAAAAAATTAAAAGATAAATACTTTAAACTAATGCTTTAACGACAAATGATCAAAAACAAAATTATTCCTAATAATCTCTTAAATATTACAATACTTCAAAAATTATCATTGTTATTATTACAACATTATCAAATATTATCAAAATAAACACACTTGTTAAAAAATATCACTTATTATAAAATTATATTATATAATATTTTGTTTGCCAAAAGTAAAAGATAACTTCAATTTCAATCTTTTTTATTCAAGTTTCAATGGAATTCTGAGTTCTTTCAGAAGGATAAGACAACTTTTAAAGGAAAGAAAACACCAATGAGAAAATCAACTCAGGTCATAAAATATCTACAAAGAGTAGTGGGTCTACAAATATCAGTATAAATCTATTTTGCATACATCAGGTCTCCATAATATGATCCTAAGGAATTTCTTGACCAGGTGTTTGCATTGATTGAAAAAAATTGATCGGATCATTACAAATTGACGGAAAATCGATTCCAGCAGGCTGATGCATTGAGGACGGGATTTGAGGTGGATTGGTCGGTACACCAATTCTGGCTGCTGTCGAAGAACATTTAAATACGGCATTTAGATTGGAATTTGATGATATCAATGGATTTGTCATCACATTTGTCGGATATTGGTGACTTTGTTGATGGGCATTTCTTTGAAATAGGAAATTCGATTGATAATTGCTAGTTTGAGCCGAATATTGAGCCCCTTGGTTTTGATATGAGGAAGGTAGGGTTGTATTCCAGGACGATAATTTCTGATAACTTTCATGATAATTGGGAATTGTATTCGTATCGAACGTCATTAGAGGAGTTTGAATATGAGAATATCGAAATGACGGATCGATTGGGGATGCAGTTTCTGGTTGATAAGGAACTTGAGTACTAATACACTGATAAAAATATTGAAGATGCTCCATCAAACCTTGATAAAGTGGGTTTTGATTGGTAATACCCTCACGATGAAGATATTTCGCTACTTCATTCAGACAATCTCTAAATCCGGCAATTTTACTTTCATAAATATTCGGATACATATTATACGTTTTAGAGGGATCTAATAAAAGAAAAATGATAATCCTAAACGAAAATTTAAAAATATCATTTTTACCTTTACTCTTCAGTTCTTTTAAATGATCAACCGCCAATTTAAGGATTTCCGCTTTTTCCAATTTCGTTGTGTTTTGTTTCGCTATCGCATTGGGAACGAGTTCCTTTAGTTCCGCTAAACTATTATTGATTCTATCGCGTCGACGTTTTTCGATTTTCTATGAAAAAGAAAAAATTGTTATTGTCTAAAAGAATAAATGTATATAATTTTACTCCTCGACGTTTTTTCTTTTCGACATCCAGTTCTGGATTACCATTTCTAAACGAGAGAAAAAAACGAAATTATTATCAGTTTCTTAATTAATAATAAAAAAAAACAATGAAAACTACTTAATATAATCTGAATAATTGTCATCCACATCACTATGGTATCGATCTGGCTCTAGTTTCAATTTTTTATTTTCTGGAATATCAAGATGCATGGAACACGTGTAATGCCTTCTGTCGAAATATCGGGAAATATGTTCAATTCAGTGTAATTATTCCACGAACGTATGCGCTTTATTAATAAACCAACTCTTACAAAATTAAAACTCATTATTTTCCTTAAAATTCTCACTTTTTCATTGGTCAATTCCGAAAAGTCAGGAAAAAATATTCTTTCAACCAATCAAATTGCATCGGTGTGCAATACACACACAACGATGGCGATTTATTGCACGTTTTAGTACCACTGGCAGCAATTAGCCTGTATTATAATAGACTTCTTTGATTCTTGAATTTTTCTTTTTATTATTTTTATTATTATATCTAATTTATTTCTTTCGAATTATTTCCGATATGATTTGTTTTTTTTTAATAAGAACTATTCTTTAACGTAAAAATGGAATATTTTATTGAATAATATCACAAACAAAAAGAAAAATATAAGTAAAAAATAATAAAAGAAAATTAAAAAAAATATTTTTATTGTTAAAAAACCACAAGAAAATTGTTAATGATGTAAAAATATTATTTAATTATTTTATCAAATAAAATAAACCGAAATTATGTTTGATTAACAAATTAATCAGCAACCTGTTTCAAACGAACCTGTCCATTAATACCAAAGTTGTTCGCATCAAAAGTAGGTGTTATTAAAAACGAAGATAGGAAGCCCAATATTGAAATAGACGTTGATTACCTAATTCGTTTTTTTTCGGTTATCTAACTTTCCTTATCATTGACATTTTCGAAGATAAAACTATTTTCTCTTACGCAATGAAAACACAATAATCCATCGGTTTTCCATGTTGTAAAGAATCGGGAAAAAAAGTGTAGGTGAAACTGTTAATCTTTACATGTAACAGGTGTGAATGGGGCTGAAGTAGGCAATAAACGATAGGACTGGGGGCTGTTCCACTTCAAATACCAACGGAAACTTGGCGATAATTTGTCAAATCAATGATGATAGTGTCAAGAAAACGTTGAAAATTTTTAAGATAAATGTAACAATGTACAAATCTGTCAAGAATGAATTTTCTTTAATATTCAAATGCGGTTAAATATACGGGGACATTGAAATAATAATAATAACAATTATTATAATTATGATAAAATAATACTACTAATAAAAATAATAATCAGATGAAATGGTAATAATAATGAGCAAATGGCTTCGTGGTCATACTATATTTTAACACCACAATCGACAAATTATGATTTTAATTGTAAAAGTAATTAATATTAATACACGCTCATTTTAAATTAAACATTTATTAATTTTTTAATATCTATTTTTCAATGCCACTCATAAAACATTAAAAAATATGTACTATAATCGATCGTACTGACTCAGTACTACTGAGCAGGTTTTTCGTGCTCGGTTTTGTTTTTACGAATAAAATTTCAGACTACGCTGGTAAAGTTTCTATTCTTGTGGATTTAAAACACATTTCTAAAAATTATTCCAGTTCTAATTAAAAAGGCGCCCGCAGGATTTTTTCATGAGGGGAGCAAAATAAAAAATTTCTACTGTGTAGAATTTATTGTAAATAGCAATTTATTTATTTATTAGTTCAAAATTATAAAAATATAAATTATATTAATAAATAACATTACAAAGAAAATATTCAAATTGATAGTTATCAGAACAGGCATGTTTTTTCAAAACTATTTGCCGTAGGATATTGTTTCTTAATAAGCTTTTGTACATTATTTATTTTTCCGGTCATCACAGAGCAAAAATATTTATGAAAATAATCTTTAATTCCTTGTTATTCATTTATTTGATTATTAATAACAATTTTAAGAATATAATTTTTCTCAGCCTATTTATCTAAAATATTTTTTTAGATTTTAGCAGCTAATATCCTTCTGGCATTATAATTTTCAAATTTATTACTGAAATATTATTTTTTTCAATTTTTTTGAAAACATTATTTTTTCATGGGGGTGCAAATGTCCTCCCTTACCCTCCCCCAGTGGGAGGCCATATCTAATTACATTTTCATAAAAAGAAGTTCCTTGAAACAAATTCTCGTTGTTATCAAGCGATTACATGGATTTCTCTATCTATAATCTCACTAAAATAATGACATAAGTTAAAATAATTTTTATTAATATTATTATCATTATTACTATCCTTTTTTTGTAAACTTCATAAATAAAATAGTTAAAAAAGAGACTTTAAATTCCTCTAAAATAATATTAAAACATAAAAATATTAATTTGTCAAATTTCCGCATAGGAAACATTTCAAAAAATATTCCAAGACCTAAATGGTCGTCAAATAGATAAGTGCTTCTGTGTATTTTTGAAGAGTCACCGGAAGAGTATTTCCAAAATCGAGTTTTCCATATCTGACCCGCCCCAAAAATAACAAAAAATAATTTCCTCCCAAAAATCTCTTTTAGTCTTTCGAATAATAAAGACAAAAATTATTTAAAAGGGAAAAAACGAAAAATTAATTTTCAATAAAACCCCGCGAAATCGTTGGAGATTAAAATATCAAATGATTTTTCCTATATAATTTTGTTGTTGTTTCGTAATAAATAATGCATAGGGAAAAGTATTTGATTGATGAATAAATGAATTTGTTCAAGACGCTAACGACATTAGAACTGCTCATCGGTATGCCAGCTGCTCTTGCATCAACTGATTACGACTTCTTGGCAAATTGCAGCACAGACCGAGAGGTACTCGAACCGGTTTACCGTGTGTAGATGTGGTTACTTAATGGGAGACGATATTTTGTAACGGTCTCTATGGCAGACCGGTGGCCTCATCCCAGTTGCTAGGTCATACCAATTGTCATCGAGCCAGCCTGAGGTTGCCAGTCAAATAGGTTGTTTCATATGTTTTATTTAACATTAAACTATTTTCCCTTTTTTTGGTTTTCGTTTAACAAAAAAAAAACAACAACAAAAATATTGGAAAAAAATCCACCCCGCTCAATACGTTCGAGAAGATTAAATTAAGGTATGAGATTTTCCTGCGAAGACTTCTTTAAAAGAAAATTTTTTAATTGATTTATTTATTAGTTTTATCACTAATATTTTTGAGAAATAAATTAATTATGACTTTTAGTTTTTTTTTTAAAAAAATCATTTTATTTTTTATCAGTTTATACTAATTTAAAAATAATGTATAATAATAATTATTAAATAATAATAATTAAAACTATTATTATTGTCTGAATTGTGTTAGTATTAATTAATGTTATAATTATATAGATTATTTTTAACAAGCTTTTGAAAATAATTAAATGATAAAAAAACAATACGTGATTAATATTTTTTTAACATAAAGTGTTTTATAGTTATACTTGTAGGCGCCCATAGCGGGAGACAGGAAGATTAAAAAGTCCCCCTGAACGAAGATGTTTTTAAAAAAATGTAGAAAAACATTTATTTCACTAAGAATTTTGAAAATTATAATTAGATGCTAAAAGGGTATTGGATACTAAAATCTGCAAATATTTTTTTAGATAAATAAGCAGCGGAAAATTCCATTCCAAATTCTGAAAATTATTTTGAAGAATCGAAATATACGGATGTCTTTTTCCAGTAGCGCAACCAGAGATGGTGCAAGGGTGCATTTGCACCCCCATAAATATTCTAATTATATTTAAAATTTATAAAAAAATAAAAATGAAATGAATTTAATTTGAAAATTCGACTCAAATTCAAATTCCTATACTCATTTGTAAAATTAACATTATTTAAGTTCATGTATTTATTCAGCGTCTTATAAGAAATCAATTAAATACATATTTTTTGAAATCTTTAATATGTTAAAAATTATTTTTTGCACCCCCCCCAATAAGAATTCCTGTTTTTTTTATTTTTCTTTTTAAACGTTTTACAGCGGTAGAAAAATGGATTAATAAAAAAATAACGAAAGATAAAAGATATTTTTGATTTTTTAATTATTTTTTTTATTTTGCCACTTTTAATTTTTTTCATGCCACTTATAACAGATAATGGTAAATCGGGGATGGGTCGTTTTTATGTTAAAACGTTTTAGAACTTATAAAAGATTTTTGTTTGAATTTACTAAATATACATAGCAATATAATTGTATATAGTAAGGATGTCTCAGACAAACTTTGTTAAAAAAGAAAACCTTTATTTAATCTATCCAGAAAATCTTGATAGGTTTAAGGAATTTAATTTCAGATTTACACTTTCCATTCGGATGTTTTATGGAAATGAATGCGGAAACTCTTAAAACTTAAAAAAAATTAAGAAAAGAACGAATCACTTCTTTATGTTATCTTACTTTCCCTAAAAAGCCAAACTCTGCAATTGTCTTTTATTGTTTGGACCGTAATAGCCAACAGCTGCCTATGATGCTTCCTATCGGTACCCTCATCAATATATGCCGATTTACACATTTCCGCTAAGGATACTTGACATTTTTGATTTCGGTATTCTTCTACTGTTAAAACCCGCATGATCTCTAATTATATAGTGAGATAGCTTTTATATTTAATCCGATATAGGAGCTCACTCAGCGTCATCATGACTGCCATTTGTATCCCGACGTCTTACCTATCTCCATTGTTTGATTTACTAGTGTAATTTAGTATTATTGAAGCAGACTTGAAACAGCAATTTATTTCCCTTATTTTTATATATCGATATAAATTTAATTAATACTGCTCTAACCTTATAAATGGTCGTCTTCGGCACTCTGAAAATAAAAAAAACATAAGCATGAAACTAAAGCTATTCTATATTTTTTATATACCAAATATTGGATCAACCCCTTGACTTCCTGATTCGAGGTATACTTTTTAAAATAAGCACAATTTCAATAACTCAGGCATATTATGTTACTGTAAATGTTCACAACAAAATAAAAGTAATAAAATATTCAATAAAATTACAATAAAATCAAAATAAGAGTCACAAATAAAACTTTTCAACAAAACCAAGTAATTTTTTAAAGAAAGTGAACGTTTAGAGGCAAGTGGATGGGTTGATCGGGCGTCCCGTCGTGGCATTAAAACTGAGGCTGGGATTCGAGTCTTTGAGAATATTAATATATATATTTGAATTGCTTTATTAAATTTTTTTATTAACCATTAAATAGTTTAATATAATTAAAAAATTTCTTAAGTACAAAAATATAAAATAATAAAAGTTTCAAATAATAAATTCATCAAGAATTATCAAAGCGTCATACTTTACCGGAAGACAATTATACAAAGAATTACAAGATTTTAAATTGAAGAGATGGGAGTTCGGAGTTTGAAATGTTTCATCTACAACGTATCTTCTTTGTAGCTTATCGAAAATAAGTTCAAGAAAAATACAACCTATGAATAAAACAACACTGCTTACTTAATCTAGACGTGAACTGTCTAATATAATAAATGCATTCGTCTAAAAGTCTTCAAAAGGTACTCATTCTCACCGTCTTTAGGGTTATCAAAGGAATTATTCTTGTCAAATCACTATCACATTTTAGTCGAAAGTCGTATAGCAATTTAGAAAACTTTGTAAAAAAATATTTCTGTGTTCCTTAATATTAGGTTGATGCAAAAGAAATGTCGTTTTTTAACCGTCAACTTTAAATGAACATAACTTTCTGTAGAATTAACTTTATTAGTCAAAATAAAAACCATTAAATTGAACACACTGTTGCCAACGAGTAACAAGTTTTTATTCCAGTTTCATAAAATTCTGGAGTTCTGGAGGCATCTCCTTGGTTTCTGAAGCATTTTTTGCGAAAGAATTGACTGAAATGTTTGAAAAGGTGATAGCCTGTAGGAGAAAGGTCTGGTGAGTACGGTGGACGAGGCAAAGTGTCCTATCGCAGTTCGTTTAACTTCAGCATGGTCTTTCTTGCAACATATGGACGAGCGTTGTCATGTAGAAGAATTGACCCATTTCTATTGAGTAATGTCGGCCGTTTTTTGTAGTTCTTGGTGCATTTTGTCAATTTGCTGACAATACTTTTCCGCTGTAATTGTTTCGCCTTGTTTTATGAAGCTGTAATGGATTAAACCGTGTGCGAACCACCAAACAGTTACCATGACTTTTTTGGTGTAAATTTGGTAATATATATATAGACAACCGGCGACGTTCAGCTCAGTGGTTGGATTTCAATGAGGCTCCAAAGCCTTTCCCGAAGCCAAATTTACACCAAAAAAGTCATGGTAACTGTTTGGTGGTCCGCACACGGTTTAATTCATTACAGCTTCTTATCCATTACAAGGCGAAACAAATACAGTGGAAAAGTATTGTCAGCAAATTGACAAAATGCACCAAGAACTACAAAAAAACGGCCGGCATTACTCAATAGAAATTGGTCAATTCTTCTACATGACAACGCTACTATATACTACTTTCTATACTACTATGAATTGAAAGGTGCATGGATATAATTTAATGAATATATTAAATCTTAAATTTAATTAAAATTGTTTTCTACAGTTTGATTGACTTAAAATAATACGAATTTTCAGGCCGTGACAAATAAATCTTTCAATAGGAAACATTTTACTTACTCTCAGAGCTTTTCGACCATGAAGTATCTGAAAATATGAATGCTTAATCAAATGACTGAAGACAAATTCCCTAATTTTCTATTATATCTGTTGATGCAGGAGGATAATTTAGAATGATTTGCAAGCCATAATTATCAATGCTTGATTTCCTATTATTCCATGACAATATAAGTAAACATTTACAAATGATCCCCGATGCTCGGATGGCTGTTAGCAGTCAGATCATTAAATTTCAAATTTGAAATTCAGAAAATCGTGTTTGTTGCAATTTTGAATCAATTAAAATTTTACTTATTTATTTTAGATCAAAATTTATTCATTTTAAATTGAAGAAAATCAGAATCATGAAATTCAAATGACCTATAAAATATATGTGTTGTGTACCACAACATTTTACAAAAAACATTACAAAATACTCATTGCAAAATTTTTATTTGTTCGTGTAAAAAAAGAGTTTTCTTTCTTTCAAAAATAAAGAGTTAATTTTCATGTAAAAATTATTTTCTAACGTGAAGGAAAAAGGATGTTCTTTTAATAATTTACTTTAATAAAAATTAAAAAATGTCGAGTCGACTTATTTTTCAAATATGAATATAAATATGAACAAAGATCTGGAAAACCTGTCGTTTATCGTTTACACTTGTCATCGATCGTTTTTTTCAAAACAATCAAGCGACAAGAGCGCCAAATAATTGACGGTCGAAAACAAAAATTGTCCCACGGAGAAACCTCGTCGAAATCGCGCAAATTGCGCTCGAATTCATCGAAGCCGATCGATAAAGAATCGATATCACTCGATGTCGAGATTTAGTCCGCACTGATCGAGAGAGCCGCGGACGCCCCACGAGCGGAACGGTCGACCCGGCGACTATACGAACCGAATTTTATATCGGTCATACTTACTGCCGGAACAGTTCAGGTCGAACCGCTAATCTTATTATAACATATATTTAATAGTGTGAAATTCAAGATGTATCTATAAATTTGAAGCAAGTACTAATGGTTTGTACGTTAATTCTGGCCACCAATAACATGATCTTCGAGGAGCGTCAAAGTCACGCTTTGTTGTCAATGAAAACGGTAATAATTTGATTTTATACACGTTTTCGAGACCCATATACAATATGGGATTTGTTTAATGTCAAAAATTGTTTTATAATCTATAATTTTGATAGCCACATCTTTTGTAAATTATCCTCCTGCATCAACAAATATAATAGTAAATTAGGGAATTTGTCTTCAGTCATTTTATTAAGCATCCATATTTTCAGATACTTCAGGGTCGATAAGCTCTGAGAGTCAGTAAAATGTTTCCTATTGAAAGATTTCTTTGTCAGGGCCTGAAAATTTAGTATAGGTTTAAGTCAATCAAACTGTAGAAAAGTTCCATGTTAGAGATGATTAATTTTGCCGCAATGCATGTAACTACCCAGCAGTTCAAAAGTCTCTAGTGCTGAAATGGATCCATCCGTAATCGGAATTATACTTACGGTGACCAGACGTCCAGCTTTTGGCGAGACAGTCCAAATTTTTCATAATTTGTCCCCGTCCCGCGACGTTTTTCAAAAGTCCCGATTTTTAGAATTAAATTAAATTTTCTATTTATGAAAATAATTGTTTTGCATTCTAAGAATCCTTCAATTTGTTTTGCGTTCTAAGAATCCTACGGACTACGACGACTAACATATTGCTTTTGCTACCCAGGTACATTGCATTTGTCTCTCAGATGATACATTTCGTGTTCGTACTGCGTGCTAGCAAGCTAATTAAACAAATAAATATTGCAAATCTGCTACTTACTATAGAAAATTAAGGTATGTAATTTATTTATATATTTCATAAATACATAAATTTTATTATACTTAAATATTATGCATTTTTTATATTTATAAATTGTACTTATGTTAAAAATAAAAATATATTATGATATTATATTTTTGATAACCCCCCTCCTTCAGAGTTGTCCTGCTTTGCCCATCTAAAAATCTGGTCACATTAGTTACACTATAAAACTCTTTTCAATATTTAATTACATCCAAAACATACTTCAGATTTACTAAGTGTTTATTTTTTAAAAGTTATATCCAAAAGATGTGACTATCGAAATTTTCCTGCCTCTGTTATTGCGAGGAATATTTTAAATTGTTTGAATGTGTAAATGTATGGATGCTGTATGTTGATTTAAGTATGTTGAATTTAGAATGGGGATTCTCCCACCCAGATGGAAATTGGTATTTTTTTAATTAAATTTAAAGGATTGACTATTCGAACATAATTAAAATAATCATTTTATAATTTCATATTTTTAATTTGACAATTAAAATTAAGTTTAATAATTTTTAGTAAAATTTAAATTAAATGCGTTTTTAATAATTAATTGACATTTTTATTATTTTGGGATTTATTGAGAAATGGTAAAAATTATTATTTTTTAATTAATATTTTTTAGAGGTTAAATATTTTAAAAAAATAACTTTGAAAAATTGTTCGAATAACGATGGCAAACGATGAAAGACCTTCTGAGAGTCATAATGACTATAAATGTAATTGTAATAAAAATTCAAATGAGACTTGTCTAAATGTTCTTAATAGTTATGTTAAAAGTAGGCGTTGATTCTTTATGAGATGTTCCTGCTATAAAAATAAATATTTTTCGTGTTCCTTTTTCTACGGTAGTTTACTTTAGCTCATTTTCAAATTAACGTAGTTATTGATCAAAATATGTAATATTGTCATCTTTAATTTTCATCTTCGAAAATTAATAGTATATTCATAAGTCTTAAAGACACCACGTTAAAAAGTTGTGGCAAATGGTAGCGATGAATCATGAGCACTTTATGATGGATCCCACAACACGGTTATCTTCAGTTCATCATTATCTACCTGTGTTCCTGGGTTACTCCGAAACTCATTATTGAGGTTAAAATTACCTTTCATGAATTCCTTGAACCAAGTTCAGACTGTTTGTTGCTTAGTAGTATTGTATACGAAAACACTATCGAGGTTTTGCTTGGTTTCTGATGCTGAGGTTACCCGTAGGAACTCATAATATTTCGAATTTCTGCCTTTTCAATTTTTTTAAATACTGATTATTAAAACAAATTATCAATAACTTTAATTAATTTTTATTGGTGTTCAATAGCCCAGATATGCAGCAATCAAACAAAAACTGAGCAACAAAATATTGAGTTTTTGCCAAATTATAACTTTTTGAATTTATTGCATGGGCGCTCACAGAGGGAGGCAAGTTAAAGCTTTTCCCCCAGGACAAATAATGTTTTAAAAAAATTGTTCAACTAAGAAATTGGATTTTTTTTATTTTTTTAATAGGAAAATAAATAGGCTGAGGAAAATTACATTCTAAAATTCTATTCCGCAAATAGATTAGTTTTTATTCCATACCTTGATTTATTATTAATGTCTTTATATGAAAGATTATCTGAAGATAATCAACCTGCTTCTTTACTTTATGAACTGCTTCCCAGTAATATGCGCCAAAAGTAAATTATGAAGAAATTATAAACAAAATTCATGATAAATATGGTTGTTTTTTTGGATAATTACAAAGCAGAAGGAAAATTTGGTTTGCTTATTGGAAAGATAAGCCAAAGAAAGAAATTTAAAATCAAAGTATATTGGATTTAATACAACATTTATCGGAATTTTATCCTTCAGTTTTTGGCACTTTGTTTTGCTTTTACTCTTCCAACAACTACTTGTACAGTAGAAAGATCTTTCAGTACCTTACACGGGATTCAAACTTGGTTCAAGTTAAATACAAGGGACTGTAGCTCATTAAATCCAACTTATTGTCGTAGTCTGCAAAACCACTTAGAGTAAGTCACAGATAAATGCGTACTTAACTCATTCGGCAGTGAAAAACTATTATAGAATTGCCAAAAGAAAGCCTTTTTACGTCCAGATAGACTATTCATTAACAGGGGTGTGCATACGATTTCGTTCTGGGGGGCCATGATACAAACTTTGGTGAACAAATTGCTTTGGACTAAGTGAGAACAATGGCTCTAAGGGAGTACGAAGGTGTGGGTATTTTTAGCACTCTGTTTTTATAATAATAATAATAATAATAATAATAATAATAATAATAATAATAATAATGTGAGTTCTTATATAGCCATAATTCCCAAGTGAACTCGGCTCAAAACGCTCTACAGTCACGTCAATACATCCCTGTGCTATATTTTGAGCAACATGCACTTTCCCTGAAGGTTTTCCGTCTAATTTCTATCAAAATTCCGGATATTTTTTGAATAAAATTTATTCTGGTGCTGCGGAATATTCTCCATTCGTTTTAAATGACATTCTTCGCCTGCAAACAGAATCATAGGAAGAGTTAGACAGTTTGAGACAGCAAAATACTTATATCAGAATAAAAAATTAAGTATTTTATCATAATATTCAATCCAGTCGTCTGGCTTTCATTTTTGCAAATTTGTCAATGACGGCGTCTGGAATGGGGATGAGCTCTAGTTCACAGAGGCGGTCTTCCAGCATAGAAGAACGAAGGTAAGTCTTCAAACGCTTCAATGCACTGAATGATCATTCTGCTGACGCATTTGACATGGGAAGCATCACCAATATCTGCATAAATCAGTTAACAGAAAGAAATACTGAGCCTTTTTGTTTTCAAAAACAAAGAAATTTACCTCAAGCAAACTGGTACTAATTAGAGTCACAGACAGCTAACGTATCTGCTGCAGTCTTAGGCCGCTCATTTAAATTTGTTCTGTCTGCCAACACAAGATCCTCTCTGCAGAGATCAAATACTGGCTGAAGTTGGTCTACTTCTGAAGTATGTAAAAAATTACACCATACATTTCAATGACAATTGTAAACCAAAGCTTAACTTACAAGTCTCGGGACATTTAGATGGAATGATGTGCATTAACCGTGCAGCAGCATGAAAGTGGTTTGAAAAAATCTAAGAGTGTAGTATGGTTGACTCGATAAACAGAAGAAAGGCGTGGCACAGATAATATTATGAAATATTCTCATTTTTAACATCTTTGTGAGATCTCAGTATGATTCCAGGTACATGAATCTCTATTTCAAGAGATTTGCAGATATCTACAATAAAATAATGTGAACATAAAATCGACGTATTCTCCTTTCTCATTATTCTGAAATTCTTACCAACAGCTTCTTAGAAGGTTGCTCCATAAACCGACTCTGCCATAGCTCTTTTTTCCATCAAAACACACAATATATCTTTCACCATCTCGCAGGCGGACACCAAATCGATTTCGGGCTTTTGCAAGGTTGGAGAGAGTTGTTGCAGAGTTCCAGTGGTTGCTAGTGTGCATGTGAGACCAATAACAAAGTCTGAGTGGCTTTAAATCTATTCTTGGGTACTTCAGCCAGAGTATTTCAAGCATCGGATAGCAAACATAATCTTTTGTAAATTGGAATTATATGCATACGAATGCATAGAAGTGCTTCATGGCACTCAACCATACTTTCACACAGTCTAAGAATTCCTATTATTGAGGAAGTTGGATCGTTTTCTATTATCACCTCTTTCAGCTTGCCAGTTCGTAAGGGAGATGAAAAAAACTGATAATCTTTGATATTTCACATAGAATGTTCTTTATCACTGGAATGTTACACGCTTTACAGGAAGCGAGATTGATGCAGTAGCTAGCACATGTGTGTGTATAGTGCCATGGGGGGCAGCCTAAAAATATGAGCTTGAACACCTTCATAACGTCCACCTAAATTTTTCTAATGACAGATTGAACTGTGACATAAGCTGTAGTAAAGTTGAGGTAATTCCTTCTCCTGTTAAGTATTTGACCTCTACAAAGGTCAAGAAATCTTCTCTTATTGTATTTTGGTGCACATAACGGACAACGAAGGAGAATTGTTCTGTTATGGATCCATCCGTTGTTTCATCAGCAAGGATGCTAACGAAGTTTGAATTTTGGATCTGATTCACTATTGTTCCTTGAATTAAGATTCTGATGATATCGATCAGCTCATTTTGGATACGGTTGCTGAAATACATTGTCCTAGCTTTCAAGTTCTCCAAATTGCTAGTAAGATGGACATCTACAGCATCAATTCTAAATTTTAAAAGGCCTCTGAAAATTCCATCATTTTATTCTTTTTCCAAGTTAAGTCCCGAATACTCTCTATGTCCACGAAGTAGCAAGCCATGGATGTCACAAAAGAAGATAGTTTTTACCACTGGAACCCACCTAAAACGTACAAAAATGCAATGTTACTCAATTATTATAAACAAATTGATTAAAATTCACAAACAGCGGTAGAGATCGAAATCAAATGCATACCAATGGTTGAACATTTTAATCGTTTTCAATTTTATTTATTGTCTTAGTCACTAGTTTGTAGTTTTTATTCATAAACTCTAATCTCTCTACTCGTTTACATATCTTTTTGTAGTATAAACAGGTCTGCCTCTGTTACTAACCTCTGACTGTTTTCTTCCACTTGTTGTTTGTGAGAAGAATCCAGCTTCGATATCACATCTTCTTCACCTTAAGATACTCGAATAAAATTTTCAGCCATATCTGCGCACCTCATGTGATAAGTGGTCACCTGATGGTTGTTAAAATTCATTCAGAAAAATAGAAGATATTTTTAATGCGATAAAATTTTAATATATTTAAGGAGAAAGTAACCGAATTCCGGACAGTTATCAAATTCTGGACACTGCCCATAATTTTTATGTAATTAATAATAATGAGGTGAAATTCTGTTTGCAGATAAATAATGTCATTTAAAACGAATGGTGAAAATTGCGCCGAACCAGAATAAATTTTAATGAAAAAATTAGCAAGTGTCCGGAATTGGATATCTGTACAGAATTTGGTTGCTTTACCCTAAACATGAACTTACTCGATTTCATCTTTGAGCTTTGTTAATGAATTTTTAACAAAGATTCCTGCTTTAGAAGCGGAGTTATTACCAAGCATATCTGGAGCAAAGATCACGCAGTATTTGCAGAATGCTCCTTTGTTAATATCAGAGTACAAAAACCAAGAGTATTTATTCAGCCATGAATATTGGAACAGTCTATACCTGGATCCTTGTTTTGTACCTGGAAAACTAAATGTAAAAATAAAGAAACAATATGTTAGACTATTACGACTCAATAAAAGTTTTGTAGATTGAATTAATTTTAATTTTTATATACACCTTATAGTTATGAGTTATGCAAAAATATTGAAAAAACAGAAATGAAACAATAAATCTCTATTTTAAATTTAATTGACCATTGTTTATCGATGATCTGCACTAGGAATCTATGGCTTTGTTAGGAAATTAACTTTTTCGTAAACAGTCAATCGCGCATCTTCAATCATTTTGCAGGCATTAGCAATTTCAAGTGGTGAATATAAAGTTTCTACTTCTCTGGCCGTTTCTAGTCACTGGTGCTAGGAATTATACAACTTGAGGTTGAAGTGCTAGCAATTATTTCAATAAGTTCAACTGGTTCTTCCTCAATTGATTGCTTTGACTTTTTCGAAAAAAGCACTGATTTTACGATACTCAGATGTACACTTCTTCATTTGGAAATTCCGTAAAAAAACCAAAGAATTGTAATTAGTACTAAATTAAAACACCGCTTTCAATTACTTATTTTATGTCAAAATAAAAAAAACAATGTCAAAATTAATAATTAAATATAAATTGAAATGCTATAGAATACGAATTTTATGACAAAAGATAACATTTTAGTAATGTACACATAGGCTAAAAAAATATTTTTTGGAAATCTCTGGGGGGGGGGGCACCAGGCCCCCATTAATATTGTGTATTGATGGTCCTTTACATCCAGTATAATCCATTTCGCTAGAACAGATGTTTCGACACAAGAAATTTGGTTATCGACTTACTACAAATTACTTTCCAGTTAAAATAATTAAAATATTTTTAATAATCGATAAATTTTTGAATTTCACTTTGGAATTAGAAAGCTTTCTATTTCATTTTAAAAATAAATAAATAAATCATTATATATATAAATTAAAATTAATAAATATTTAAAAGTAGAAACAATAATTTTCGAATAAAAAAATATAATGAAAAATATATAATTTTTGTACAAAGAACAAGTTAAGCTCAACAACAAACTTGAAACAAATTAGTTACATTGGTTCTCTTTCGAATTTCAATCATTTGCTATTTTAAAGTCTTTCACTAATTTTCCGTCTCAATGAACGTTCAAAAAGGATTTTCTTAGTGGTGATAATTTATCATTCGTTCCCTTTGTTAAATTAATCAGTATACTTACGCTTGGGTTGTGAAATTAACTATGAATAGTCAATGTAGTGTATTTACCTATTCGGACTAAAGAGAACGGGTTACGATATTCCTAACTTTGTTTGAATCATTTCGAGACATTCCAGGTTTTGCCTGTAAAGTTTGATCACAAACTTTGTTATCTGTAAGAAGGATATTCAATAGCCACTAGCATGGCTTCATTATTAATTATGAAAATTTCAATATAAAATATCCACTAGAATCAAGGACCGCACTTGTTATATCTATCTCTTTTCCATAACAATTTCCCTCAAAAGAATCAAAGATAAATGAAGTTTGCCTTCCTCCTGCAGTGTATGTCTATTTGAAGCATAGAATATTAATGTGATATTTTATTTTATTAAAAATGTGAATCTTCTTCACCCTTCTGAAAAAAAACAATTTACTTAAATTGAAATTCAATTCTTTTTTTTTATGAATTATCACTTGCTCGCTATGAGTACCCTATCCTAATTTGATATGAGAGATAGGAACGAATTGTGCGATTTCTATTCACAAGATTCAGTAATCCCTATAACAAATGAATCTCTGAATAATATCAAAAAAGGGCGCAAAAGATGAAATTATAATTTCGAAATATTTACTCACTCTCCTTTGACAAAACATATCGACGAAAAATTTTATTTTTTATAAATAATTAGTTTATTGTTTTGTAAGTCTAACGTCTTCTCACGAATGTTTTCCTCACATATTACCAGACACTTACTCTCTCTTAAAAGTAGAATTATTTCCTAATGAACCCAAGATCACTTGAATTCTGTAAGAAGAATGTTTTATTTTCAGAAAGGAGTTTCCAGAAAAATCAAATAAATTTTGTTTTGGTAAAAACAGACGTTAGCATTATTTGATAATTTTCAACAAAAGAAAAACAAAAAAGAAAAATCCAAAATATGTAGCGAAAGTATTATTACAAAACATTTCCACTATTTAATCAATGAAAAATAGAAAATGGAATATAAAAAAAATTAGGAATATAAAGTTTGTAATTTTATCTCGACTTCTCTATACCACCAATGTTTATTCTTCCAAACATTGGAGACATAAGGAGGGCTAATTTTCTAATATGCTGTTTCATAACCCACTTGATTTCCTTTCAATACAAGAAATTAACAATCACATATATTGTAAGAAAAAATAAATGAGTAAACCTTTCTTAAAAGTTTATCTTCCATTTATACGATTGATAATGCTCAATTTTTGTCAGGTTTGATTTGCGAACATTCTTGACTGTATATCTCTTATGAAAACTGTCAAAATCTGTCAGTAAATATTTGTTCCTCCAAATAATTTGCTCTTCATTACATTCAAGCACAATTTAATACAAAAGTGATGTCCAAGCTGTTTGGCCTATTCTCCCATTTCAAGCAGCTGTTGTATGTCGGGAGTATTTACCGCACTGGACGACTATGTAAATTTAACCCTAATTAATCATTAAATTAAAAGTCATTATTATGTTCTAATGTTGCCGTCACAATATTGACTCGAAACTATTGTTTCTGGATGATTTTCAAGTAAGAGTCAAGCATAGGTCAAACTAAAGACGACATATGTTATCCAAATATAATTTTGGTCATAGGAAATGAAAGGACATCTAGAATAATATATTTCTAGATCGGTTTCCACTGTTATATTACCATAAATCAAAACGTCGTTTGACGCAAACTTTGAAGTCAAAAGGAATATCGGTCTTCTTCATTTAAATAATAATTAATTAATCAACAAAGCCTTTCAGTCGAATTAATGGTGAATATTGTAAATATTTTGATTAAATACCTTCGATGATTTCATATACTTTTGGAGGAACTTTCAGTATACGAAGTTTTCTTTTAAAGCGAATTTCTAATTTTTTCCTTTCATTCTTTTGCTTGTGAGTTTCTATCAAACGGTTCTTCCAAAATATATTAAAAAATTTTCCAAACTATTTAACATTATTCTGAAAAATATTTTGGAAATCATTCGAAAATATAAAGTTAATAATAAAAAAGAAAAATTTTAAAGTTAATTCATGAAAATATTTGAACAAATTCAATTCAATTGAATTAATGACGGGACAATGAATATTTCTTTCTTTTCCTCAGGAATATTTTTCTAGTTTAAGATAGAGATTTATTGAAATTTTTCGAGGAATTTCTTTCTTCTAAAATGCAAGTTGTTTTCATGAATATTCCATTTTTACAATATTTTTGATGTTTCCTTTTGAGAAGCAGAAATACTAGCTTCTGTAAAACTTTCGAAAATGTTACTTTTTATTTTCATATTTTTTTAATGTTTCTTTTTTTTTATTTTGAATGATCTTTACCATTTTTAAACCATTATAAATTTGAACCACAACGTTCTTCTTACAATATACCCCGATTTGACGCCGAATCCACATGCAATACTTTAAAATATATGCCGCATTAAATAATACAAAAACAGATACAATCATACGAAAACAATAAAAAAAATCCAGTACCGGTATAATTTCATTAATTAAAAAGTATTATATAATGTACTATTTCTATCTCATTCATTTCATCAATTTCATCATTCTCATCATCGTCTTCATCTGATAGGGTGGCATTCAAGCCCATATATGATATAGCTTCTTGCACTGGGTACATCAGTTCATCTCGATCTGATTCGGCAACTTCACATTTTCTAGTGCAACTAATGACATCAGGATTGAAAGAAGTGATGCCTCTCACTTCAAAAGACTTGATAATTATTTCTTACGACACGTTATTTCACGCTTCTTTAATTCATTTTTCCATGTCTGGCTTGCTGGGGGTGTAAAGATTTTCTGCCGGTGTATGGCCAGCTGTTCGGCTTTTATCTTGTAACCAGTTTTCATCGACTGGTTTTTCGATCGAATAAAGTTCTTGATCATTGGTTATGTTGTACAAATAGAATCTCTTCTGTTTCAAAGGATGAGTTTTCTGTTTTACTGAAGGGCTTTTCTTCCCACTATGAGCGGCAGTTCTGTGAATCATTATCAATACGACACTACAACCAATTAATAAATATTCAAAATTGACAAAGTGAAGCATTTTTAAATCTTCAAATCTTTTAACATAGTAAAAGCTAATCTTGCGTACAAATTTAACTGTCATGGATGTAAAAAATCGTACATTGGAGAGACAAATTGTCATCTCCAAACACGGATCAGTGAACACTCATAGTCAAGTAGATCGAGTAAGGTTCTTGATCACTGCATATGTTGCAAAAAAAATAACTTCCTCTATTTCTAAAGATGAATTTTCTATTTTTTCAGAAGAATTTTGATTCCCATAATGAGAGGTTGTATTGTGAATCATTGCTAATAAGACACTATAACCCATTGATCAATATTCAAAAGGGGAAAAGTAAAGCAGCCTCAATATTAAATATCTTTAAATAAAATAAATTAAATTAATGTTTATTTAAAAAAAAATAAATAAAATAAAACACAAATAAAGTTGATGAAGATGGTCAGAAATTATGATCGAAACATGTCCAACGTTGAATTTTTAAAAAAACGCTTTAACACATCTATTCAAAAAATTCAAATTATTGTTCACTAGACTATACATATATATATATATATATATATATATAGGGTGAAAAGCATGTTAGTTCTTAATTCAATATAACGACTACAGAATGTTGACAGTGCAGAAACGACGCATTCGCTTTTCATCTGGAGATCAAAAGAGCATCACAATGAATGGATTAAACAATGATTTGGCAATGTTTACATTGAAAACTATTTCTTGGTAAAAAAATAATAAAACAAAATATAGTAAAATATGATAAAGTATTCAAAGAACGAATGAATTCAAGATATGACGCAACAAAAAGGAAGTTATGTAATTTCCGTTCATAAACATATGACATGCTAAATATACAACTGGAAAGTCCCACATCTATCCATTCAATAAAAAGCATCCTTGGAGCCTAATTCAACAATTGCAGTAGTAACCATTACAACAACATTAACAAAAATAACATCACTTGATTTATAAACATTTTCTACTGCTTTTTTTGGATCTCTTCTAAGTCATGATTACCATACAGTTTATTCTTTAATATTAATCTTTTTAATGTTCTATTTATTGCTTCTCTTAATACTGGACTTGATATTTTGCTTATTCCATGGATCAATTAGAAATCTACAATCTGCCTATCTTCTAAACTTTCTATTTGATTTGCTAAATCAAGTAAAAATTGCATCAACTCTATTACTGTGAATACTCCAATCATATAAGATATGAATATCTATATCTATTCTCGTCTGTTAAAAGTTTACTTACATTCTTTTTATATCAATAATATTCACCTTATATTGATATTAATTATATTCTTTATTATATTCTTTTAATTAACGTTGGAATGAATTTAGAAAAATTTCTTGAAGATTGATGGATATCACTACCTTCATATTCTTCTGACAGAAGATTTTCATGCCTTTAATAAAAATCAAAAATAGTTATTTGAGGAATATTTTGAACTAGAAAAAAACGTCATGCAATTTTAATATCTTAAGTCTCCCCCTCTTTTGACCTCCGTCGAACGTTTTAACCTTTCAATGCGTCTCTGATTTACGTCATTTCTGCATGACATGGTAAAACGAATGTGATGATCTTCTATGGTCAGTTTTGGAAATCGTTCTTGTTACTTTTTTTAAGGGTCCACTCGAACTATGACCCTCTTTTCCTCTTTGAATTATCTTTCAAATCAGCTCAAATTTCGATACTTTCTTATTTCAATTGCTTTCTCGCTATCAATTCAGAATTGTTTCGGGCTTCAACAATAATCTTATTCTCCGTTTTAATATGACAACCTACACAGAAATGCACGTTGCTTTCCTCCTGAAAACATTTTTGAAGGGCTAAAATTTTGTTGAGTCTTATGTAGTAGTATTTAAGCTAAATTCGATCTGTGGCAATAATCCATATCAGTTTTCTGTGTATATTTCCCTTTCAGTAAAGTTGCAATCATATTTCGCACTGATTTTTTTGCAACATTTGATTGATGTTAATATGTTGAATTAAATTGTAACTGAACCAATCTGCGACTCATAAATTAGTTCTGAAATTTTCGTTCATTATCTGTCAGAATACTTGATGGCTTCCAAAATCTGTAAATCCATTTGTGTAGAATGAACTTAAATTAGTTAAAATATGGTAAACCTGGCCGTTATTAATGAATATTATTGAATATGACGATTATTTATACATTTAAAACGTAATATATGATACTTCAACAACATATTAAATCTTTTTATTAAGTAAAATTTTGGTCATATATAGTCACCAAATAAAATAATGAAGAGATTTTTATTTTTATTAAATCAATTCAAAAACATCAATATATTAATGACTACCTTAATCTTGTAAAGTAGCAGATAGGTATGAAAAATCAGGAAATTTAGAAAGTACTTTTAGCCATATTGTAGACTCAAGAATGTATAATAACAGAGTTTTATATTTACTTTACAAATATTTTATTCGAGAGAATGCTGCCTTGCATAAGTATGTGATTCCAAAAAAACAGGATATTTTTTGCCAAATCTTGAAGCTTTGTATATTTTATAGTCATCTTCCATATATCCACGAAATTGGTTTGAGTTTTAAACTTTGGTATTAGCTGTCAATTGGTTTTTAATTCTATTAATTCCTTTTTTAGCATAAGTGGTGTATTGTCAGGTTTCACAAATGAGAAAAAGCAACAAGCAGATTCAAGTTGTTTGAAATCTTTGGATCTAACTGCAAATTCATGCAGTATAAAATCAAGCACATCGATGACTTTAGCAGTTGGAATGACTAGTTTTTGTATTTTTCAGCTCACACTGAAAGATGCAAGTTGTGGAAAATGGTAGTAATCGAGCTGCAGTAAGTGATTTTTCAAAAGATGACATTTGTTAAGAAATTCCTTAACATATCGATAACCATGCAAACTGTAGTTGATGGACCTTGCAATAACAAATTTCAAGTAATGATATACATGAGTGTGACGATAAGAAATGCCAAAGATGCTAAAAAATATTGTCACTTAATTGTCATTATTTTTCATTGATTGAATAAAGATGTAGAATCAGTCGTATTGTTTCGCCTCGAGATAAGCAACGAACATCAGTGTTGATAATAATCCCTAGAACGAATGAATAGAACTATTTTCTTGGCTTCATGTACAATGTCACATAAGACATAATTCTTCTTGTAGTATGATGTATAGAATTTAAAGAACTCATTAACTTTTACTGATTCAACCCAACAAGAAACAAAACCGATTTAAAATTTAAGATTGACTAAAGATTAATAAACTTGAAGTCAAATTTAAAATATTTCTAAGAACGAATTTATTTAGATGTTTGATTGAAAATTGTTATAATTAAAAAAAATGTCATTTATGTTTTTCTTATACAGTGAAGATCAAATATTCCAGTTATACCTAAACAAATTTGGTGACTTATTTCAATACAATTGTTATTCTTTGGAATACATGTTGTATTGGTGTTTATATTATCGAGTCTTGTGAACGCTAATTTGATATTTTTGAAAAAGAATTTTTTAAAGCTTTTTTTTCAGCAATTAATTATTGTACATGTTTTGAATTTCATTTTCATCATCAACAATTATAATTTAATGTGTAAGGATAGTCAAATGGTAATTGAAATACAATTGACAAATTTAAAATTCCATTGTTATTCTTTGAAATAAAAGTTGAAATGGTGAAGTATTAATTTTTCTAACGATCGAATATTTGAAAAAAATCAGTTGTGTCAAACTGTAAAATAACATTGTAATAAATTTGTCGAAATTGTCTCACATCGTCTAACGATCACAGCAATAATAACTATTTGATTACGTTTGAACTGGCGTTCAGTCATTTAGCAAGTTCCGTACCGTGTGAGGCGCATACAAACCCGATTGCACTTTTTGTTCAGGCCACTTGGTATCGCGTGGCATGCACAGTGTAAAAACACGTTTATTAGATTTCATTTGTAAATTCGCTTCATCTTGTTACCATGACATTTAAAATGACACATTTAAACAACTATTTAGTTTTTGGTAAAGAAATTCGGTACTATGAAAATTTAAATTTTGTTCCAAAATATAAAATTTATTGTTCCAGAATATAAAATTTATTGTTCCAAAACATAAAATTTATTGTTCCATAATATAAAAATTATTGTTTCAAATATAAAAATTATTATTCCAAAATATAATTTTTTCCTATATGAAATTTGTAGATTATAACGCAGAATGCATAAATATATATTTGAGGTGCAAAAGATTAAAAAAAACAAATTCGATGTAAGTAAAATAAATAAGTAAATAAGTAAAATAAAGTAAAGCCAAAATAAGTAAAGCCAAAAATTTATTTGAAAAAAAAAATTTAATTGAAAAATATTCTTTTTTCCGTATTATCTAAAAGATTTTTGGCTTTTTGAAATCCCGGCACAAAACTTTCCCCATAGCCATCCAAAATGTCTGTCATTCTTTCTTTGACATCCTCTCGACAATTTTGAAGATCTCATCGACTCCTATAAACAGCCTTTAAATATCCGAAAAACTCTTTGATGGGATCTAACATAGGAGTACATGGCGGCAAAAATCTATAAAAAATATTCCTCTGGTTGAATGTTGAGTTAACTTCGGCTTTATGATGGAATCTACAATTATCCATTACTAACACGTGCCTTTCAAAATATGGTGCCAACACAGTATCAATAAATGCCAAAAACCTGTCACCATTAAAAGCACCATCTACCATTGTGTAGCCAACTATTTCATTTTCCGATATTGCGCAAAGTAACGAAATGTTTCTTACCCTATTGGCTGTTACTGTTATGAATGCCTTCGAGTTTATTGGGGAATAACCGTAAAAAGAAGCCACGGGAAGCTTTAATAGGTCTGCTGTAAGAGTCATTCTGGGTTTTCTTTGTTCTGCCATTGAGTTTGATTAAAAAAGAAATAACTTGGATTTTACACAAATCAATAAAAAATACGATGTATTAAAACGAATCAAATAAGTATGAATTTTCATTTAAAAAAAATGTTTCAATGTATTGTTAAATTAATTTTTATATAAATTTTATATTTTGGAACAATTAATTTAATATTTTGTAAAAATTAATTTTATATTTTGGAACAACCCTAGAAGTCGAATGCCACAATCAACTAAAATGCAAAATTTATAGATTTTTAATAATTTTTAAACAAATAATAAAACGGCATTTTACAATGTTAGATATCAATCTGCATCTGGATCCTAGTCCAAGACCTATACTTTTAATTCTTTTAATCAATTAACTCAATAACCCTAAAGCAGTTCGTATCCCTTATTTAATGATTATCCAATAAGTGTCAATAACTGATGAAAATCGATTGAATATTAGCGAGTATATTGGACGTTTATAAAACTAAATACTAGAAGGTGATCCTATATTAATTATTATTATTTAATTATTACCATTTATTCCTTAATTTGTAATGATTTGTAATTTATAATTAAGTTTAAATAATTTGTTTTAATTATTAAATCATTAAGTATACTATACGAGGTTCCAGTTCGACGTCAAGACGGATGGTCAATGTTTTCCACTGGAGACTCTTAGCACTAACAAGGTTGTCGGCTGTCACAGCTTGATCCGATGGCCTCGACTTCAGCGGCCTTATCTTCTTTCCAACCACTAGAGAGTTACATAATTAATAGACTTCCCCTGTTAAATTTAATTTAATGATAAAAATGAATGTCATTCAACAAAAATTCAAAATCAGATTAAAATCTTCTAATTTAAAATCAAAAATGATATGTGTTAGTATTGGTAGGGACACCACTCGGAATAGAACTAATATCCATTAAAATAATTTATATTTTACAATAAAACACTCAATTACACCAATACAGATCGAATTGGAATATTCGGTTTGAGGATCAAATAAAACAATCGATAAATGTTCAAATACACGATGAATCTGAATCTTCAAATTGCGAATAGAAATTGAATCTTCGGATTGAGAATTGCGAAATTGATTGATACGAATGGATTATTTTGAAAATTTCCGACAGCTCACTGTTTTTAATCCGATCTGTATTTCAGATAATATTCAAACAAATATACTTTTTTAAAATAAATTAAAATTTTTTAAAGTAAAAATTAAGTAATATAGTCTCTTAAATCATAATAAATAATTGATTAATAAGATTTAGAATTAAAAATTGAATTATAAATTGGATGATTTGTTTTATTAGGTGTACAAGTATGAAATGCGGATTTCAGAAAACGGATTGTGCACAATGCAAAAAGTAGGTCAATGACGTCATAATATTGAGTAATTATGTAGTGTCTCATACGTAACTCATAAATTGATAAAGCGTTTTAATAATTGTTGTATTTCTGTGTTTTAGATGTCCAAATTTATGCCAAGCAGGGAGCATTCGCGCACGGTACTAATTTTTTGTTACCATCTAAAGAAAACTGCTGCTGAATCATACCGATTACTCCAAGAAGCTTATGGTGAATATGCCCCATCGCAGGAAACATGTGAACGATGGTTTCGGCGCTTCCATGGTGGTGACTTTGATGTTGCAGATATGGACCATGGGAAACCACGAAAAGGTTTCGAAGATGTGGAATTGCAAGCTTTGTTGGACGAAGA
>MQRK01178878.1:53151-67973 GCA_001938485.1 Girardia tigrina
GTAAGAGTAGCTTCTGCCATGTCTACCAGCAAAAATAAAATTATGTAATTATAACACACAAAAAGATATGGTGTCTATATTACGTGTTCTCAAATAGCTGCCGCACCCTGTATAGTTTTGTAAATATCCGAAATATATTTTCAGTTGTATTAATGTAAATTAATATTAACATATTTGATATTACTAGCAATAGTCAGTATTATATATATTTAATATTATCAAAATATAAAATATAAAACATTTTTTTAATTACTTTATAAAATGTAACTCAATAAATGAAAACAGTTTTTTTCAGGGGTTATCAGCAAGGAGGAAGGTCTTCTCTTTCAGAGTCATCAATGTTTAAATATTTTTTTATTTTAAATGTTTATATTGATCAAATAATTTCCCGTTAGTCCAAATAATTATAGTGTTAAACTAGATACAACTTGTAATGGATATTACAAAACAGTAAATAAATTACGGTAAAAGTAAATAAAATTCTCTGTAGCTATCAAAAAAGAGACTGAAAATTCCACTTTTAGATATTTCATTTATTCTTTGAATTTTAAAATTAATGGAAAATGCCCTTTAAATTTACTGTCCCATTGATAATTATCAATTATAAAATAATATTTACTAAATGTATATATTTACTAATATTTACTAAATGTATAAAAACATTTCAAACACATTCCAGAATCGTGCATATTGATAAATTGTTGTCATTCAGTAATTTACAAAGTAGCGGAGACATTTGTGGAAGATAAATAATGTCTCAATTAAATCTCAACAATTGAAAATTTGACACCCAGGTACAAGAAAGTCAAATCATCGCACTTATTTGACAGTATTAAAGAAGTCATTCTGTGTCCGTTCAAGACCAATCGTGAATAATACACATGAAGGTCGAGATATATTTTGTGTTTGGTATATTTTCAAGAAGGACTCATTTCAATTTAAAGGCGAATGAAATTTAAGATTATATAAAAATATAATTATATTAGTTGTACGTTAGCCGCATAATATTTGTATCTATCAGCTGCAGTAGTTGTACCTTGTACCCGAAGATTTACAAAAAATAGATTCACAGAATAAATTTATTTATAATAAATGTAATTTATTTAACAATTATGATTTTTTATTCATATATTTAATTTGGAAGAATTCTATCCAATATGTAAATTAAATTATTAAGCCTTCTGAGTAGGGGAAAAATGGGAATTCTGCATCAATCGATAAATTTTCCAATAATCGTTATTACCATGAAAATGGTGACGTGACAATGGCAACAAACCATGGTAACCAATGAAATTGCTCGGTTATTATGGAAATCAGCACAGTAACCAATAAAAACGGAAATGGAAAAATGTGATTGTGTTACCGATCTCCCCATAGGAGTCGAGTTCAAAATCTTATAACGTTGCGAAGGGATTCCAGTTACCATAGCAATAGATAAAGGTCAGCAAACGTAGAGATGCCGTTTCCTAGGTCTTCGTCACCATAGCAACGGCTCCGATTGATAGCCTAGATACAATGACAAAGTTCGGAATTGGTTTTAAAGAAATATTTATGATTGAATCTGAGAAGTCAGTGGGCAATATTGATAATCAAAGCCGCATAAACAAAGTCTTAAGATGTTTACATAAACAAAATTATTAATAAAATTAATACAGAAATATGAAAAATTTTATGGCTTCAACATTAGATGTTGTACATTATATTATATATTATATAGATTGTAAAACATCACATCAGATCATCAGGTGTTCCAACTGCTTTAAATCAAAGATAATTGCATTCATCGATAACCAACACCGAGAAGACTGGTTTAAAACATTACACATGTACATTAAGGCTCCAGACTTTTACCATCACAGTTTATTTGTCAATTTTATAAGTTTTTGGAAGATTTATCCTCTTTTAATTTTGACTTAAAATTTCAAAAAGAATCAAACAATACTAATGTAGATGGAATTTCTCGAATTGTAGAATCATTTAAGCAAGCGGTCCTTTTTTTCTATAATATAAACTGGAAAAAAACGTTTTGGTATTAATTGCCAATTTTAGTGGAATAATTAATTCATGGAATAGCCGTCCTTATCACCCCGAAATCTAGAAGAAGAATAAATATTCAGAGAAACCCAAATTCATTTTGTCGGATAAATGTAAAACATTTGCAAGAGCCAAGTCGAAACAGACGGAAATTCGGTATTAGACAAGAATTTTGATCCCCATATCAACAGCAGTCTAATGGATTATTGTAGTCTATTATCCGTTTAATTTGAGATACAAGTGTGAAACATTAGCAGTTCAAAAAATCTTCATTGGATTGGACAGATTTATTACGAAAAGTTCAATTCTCATTAAATATAACTTAACCGAGTTCTATCGGCCTCCTTATTATCCCCTTTCAAGGATTGTTTGGATGGAAACTAAAGACAAATGGAATATTAAGAATTGAGACATAGAAAATCGTAAAGTGTCGTTAAATTGAATACAAATGCTGCATGATCACAAACAATTAATCATCAATTTAAAGTGTGCATTTTAAAAAAGTGGGTGATTCATAGGCTAGTAAACAAGCCCAAATCCATCTGCTTTGTTACTGTTTGCAGTCTACAAATCCCCATTTTATTTTTCTATACAATCTTATCAGTCTAGATGTTACTTGCAAACAGTAGATATGAGTCAGACTTATTACGAACTGTGTTTTATATGTGCTGTGCTCGGAATTGCCAAGTAAGAAATTTATAATTTTATAATTTTGTAAGCCATTTGTAATTGTATTTTCCGAATTTACTTATGTTGGGCTATAATATTGTTGGGGTTTCGAAAAATATAAATTAAATTTTAAAATCTAATAAAAAATTTAAAATAATTCACTGGTTAAAATTAATAGTTTTTTGATTATTATAATAGTATTTTAATAAAATTTATAAAATATTTGTAAATATTTTGAGATTTGTTTTAGTTATTCAATTTTCAAGGTTAAGAAAAACTAGTATATAAGCAGTAGTTGTTTCAGTTACAATTTACACATATTACTACTCAAAAGAAGAATTAAATTTGAATGTGCGGTAAATTAGATTTTGTTAATATCTTTTTTTTAAAGAAATAATCTAGTATCCTGTAAAGGAGAAAAATTAAATAAATAAATTGATATATTGAGAAAGTATTAGTATCCTATAAAAGAGAAGTTAAGTTTTAAATAAATCATTCTAGCATCGCTCGAACTAAAAAGTTGTTGTAACTGTTTGATCGAAGTGTGATCTGATAGAGTTGAATTTATATTTGTAATTCACTTGTTGTTTGCAGAATAAATTATTATTAAAATGTCTTGTTCATTCTTCATATATTATTGTTGGAAGAAACCTTTTGGTTCATTTGGAGTCAGATTAGTAGTTTCATATAAATAAAGATATAAACGAGATTTAATTGTAATACCCAACAATATTACATGAATTACTGAAATAAAAAAATCGTGTTGAAAGGATTAAAGCCTCGAAAACTTAATGAAAGAAAAGTTATAATTCGTCTATAATTAGATTAGTGGAAAGTTTGAATATTTGTTTAAATATTGATTATTTCTTGATTTTTAATTGTATTTAAAAAATTTTAATAATGTCAAGAAATGATGTTTATTTATTGTTGCGGAATGTGTTTATAAAGTTTTTATTAGTTGTTTTACTGAAATTTGATATTTATATAAATAATAATCATAATAATTCATTTCAATTAAATATAAGGCTTTCTTATATAGTGATCAATAATATTTCTCAGAGTTATTCTCATAAAAAGTACACCTAGAAAATTAATTATCAATTGTGTAGAAGACAGGTCTTTGGTATTCAAGATACGGAGATAAATGTAACTGATTCGTGTTCGTATCTTTCTCAAAAGCACCGCAACTAGAAATTCTAAATTGTTCTTTGTCTCTTTCTTTGAATACAGATTCGTTAAAATCAGATTGATAGCTTGACTTGCTGTCGAAAGGTAGGTGTTGTTTCGGGGTTTGAATGTCACGATCCTTAAACGATCTTGGTAGAGGTACTGCTTGAAATCGGAACTGTGTTCTGTATGTTGTAGCATTTTCTAATGGTGGTAGATTTCTATTATACTGTACAAGGTTTGGAACGACTCTTTCATTTTTCCATGTTAAGATGTCCCGACTTGGTGGGGACTTTAGCTTGAAACAAATATCATCTTTGTCGTATGGGGTGTTTAGAAAGTCCTTATTGTATGTCGAAATGGAATTAAATTTTTCCGCTGTTTTCAAAGGAACGTGTAATGGAACATAATTTTTTCTTTCATCTGAAAATAAAACATAAAATAAATTTACTGAATATTACAACGTTATATATTTACTGTATATTTCAATATCTAAGACGACCTTCACAGGATTAAAGGTTCAATTTTCGTTATTGATAGATAATACTAACCCTATTTTTCGAAAAATATACAGGAAAATTTTTATGGATAAAGCGTAATCTTATACACCAAAAATATGCGGTATAAGGTTTTGGGTGTTAAGTTTTTTGGTTTTAACTATGGAAAATAGAAGTAATTTGCACCGCAGACTATGTATTATCCGCCTTTATTTAACATATATATTTTCATTTGCTTCTAATTTTATATGGTGAAAAAATAAAAAAAATTAAATTATTGAACCTCTTTAAAATTATAATATTTATCTAATTTTGATAATAAGTATATAGAAATACACATTTATAGAAATTGGGATATGCTGTATTTTAAAAAAGTATATAAAGTTTTTTAAGTTTATCATTAAATTCTTAAAAAGTTTATTCTTAATTTTTTTGAAAAATCAAATTAAAATGTTAAAAAAAGTATCTGTAAAACTGATTAGTATTTAATAGACGTTTTATTTTAAAATATATATAAAATCACTATTAAAAACCTTTAAAAAATGAACTAATTTTAATTAAAAATGACAAAAAATTCGATAATAAGTCAAAAAAATAAGAAGAATATTTAATTTTGTTTTACAAGAGAAGAAAACAATCTCAGTTTCCAAAAATTTAAAAAATAATTAAATTTCTGTCATTTAATATTTTGAAATTATATAAATTTTTTTACCATATTTTTCTTAAATTGAAAATTAAATCAAGAATTTCAGAATTTAAATATTAATCATTTTTTAATATAAATTTTAATTTAAAATTAGAATTTATTTTATTAGTAATAATAATAGTAATGATAATCATTATAATATTAATTATAAATAATAATTATATTAATTTAATAATTATTTATTTAATAATTATTTATTTAATTAGATGATATCAGATCTGAGAAATTTAACTGAAATTAATTTTTACTTCTTTCTTGATAAGTAAAATTGATAAGTTTCAATCGTGATAAAATTTTTTTATTAAAAACAAAATTCACCCATTAAAAATATATTTAATGACAATATCTTTAGATAAATCAACAGTCACCTTCAAGTTAATGATTAATAATTAATTCCGCTGTATATAAATACAAAAATGATGATTATGTAATCGATTGCATTAAATCATGCTAATCAAACATTCTCAATAAGCTGGTTGAGACTGCCGATTGAACATTGATTTTATGGCAACGTGACCTAATTAACAATGCTTCACACGACACTCTCCCCAAATAACTATCAAAATACTTACACAAAATCTTGAAATTATCAAAATTAACATCACATTTACATGTTTTCCTATGTTCTGAAATATTACTCTTACTCTCTTTTCGACAATGTTCTTGAATTCGTTTACACATATGACGGGTAATCTCTCCAATGTATGTGGCATCGCACCCATTACATTTATATTCATAAACAATATCATAACACAGAGTTAAAGGTGTAATAGATTTATTACGGAACATATTTTGAATTTTATGAGATTGTGATACAATTTTCAAATTTAATTTATTGTTATTGGCATTTAACATTGTATTTTTAATATTTTTATATCTTTCAGAATAAGGTATAATTAAGCAATATTGAGGCATATTATTAATATCTATTAATACCTCAATTTCTTTCTGAGAACCATCAAGAGAAGAAAAACTCTGATTTTTCGAACTATCTTTTAAAAGTATCTTATCCACTGTTCCCTTTATTAATTTTCCAAGAAAAGAATTATTAGACTAAAAAAAGATTTTTAAAGATTTTTTAAAAGATTTTTCTTATAAATATCATATGTTACTTCTTTTGATCATTAACTGATTATTTTAGTTGAATAAGAATTATTTATAATAATTATTTTTCATGCTAATAACAACATTTACCTTTGATCTAACCAACATTATTGCACTTGTTCTCATTTGGTTATAATCAACTGCTAATAACTAAAAATAAATATCTAATTATTATGACGATTTAGACAGGGTCCCTTGAATTCCACAATCAGTTTAACTAATACATTTATGTTTGATAAATGTTCATTCGACATCTAGTAAATTATAATTACAATAAATTACGATGAATCATTTAGGAAAGATAATTAATAAATAATAATAAGGAAATATATTGACGCGCGGAGGTACGCCTGGATAATTCATTATGTTCATTAACTAATATCAAAAAGAAAAATCAAACAAAATAAAAAATTAAATTAAAAATTAGTTTATTGAATTTTTATTTTATTTTTTTAAACAGAATAAAATTTGCTGACTGATGACTAGGACCCACGATTTACCGCGGCAAGAAAGGATAAATTCGGTTGCATGTTGTGTGTCGCCCTTGAGACTTATACAAAAAAATAATAATACAAGTAAAATAACATTATATTCTTTTTTTCTATTCATCAGTCAATCACAATTAATATTCAAAGAAGTATATCAAAACATATACATTTTATCTATTGTTAAAAACTGCACCGCAAACTCGCAGGTTTTCTTGTGATAGAGAATATTGCAAGAGTGACAACACCAATTCATAATTTGAAGAACGTTCCACATCAACAGAAGAGATCGGCAGTGCAATGTAAACTTTAGCAAGTGCTGCTACATAAGATATTCTGTCCCGTAACGCACTCCAAAATGTAGTCACATAAGCTTGAATTACTTCACGAAACAAAAATATTACATAAAATTACTTTTTAAGTTCTATGATTTAATCCAAATATTAATATTTTAATAATTTACACATCGGAAATTAAATAGTAATTATTAATTCCGCAGAAGTTTGGCGGACCCGCGGCGTAGCGTTTTTTTCTCTAAAATCCATAAATTTCACTGGCCGTGGTAAATGGTAGGCCCTACTAATGACTCATTGAGTTGATGGCCGAGTAATCATTCATTTTTTTCAAGTGTGTATACGATTGTTTTGTACATGAATATCAAGTGCCTAGTGAATGAAATATCTAACTTTCACTGGTCAAACAATCAGAGCGAGCCTTGAGCCAAACATTGCTTTCACAGTTTTATTTTTTAATTTAATATTTTTCGATTCTGAATCATTGGTCAACTCTGGTTTAATTTTAGTTGATATAGAGTATATTTATCATGAGAAATTGTTATTATCACGATTTTTAAACGATTTTTTTTGCGAATTATGGGAAGGATTTTACGAATTCGAATTATTGAAACATTTCACGATATTGAAAATTTATCCGAAATTTTTACGATTGTGAATTTTGAGACTTTGATAATTTGTGAATTTATTATTGGACTGTTACTTGAATTTTAAAATACAGTTTATTTTTAAACTTTGTTAGATTAATTTTGTTAAATGCAATACAAAAATTTACTGAACATTTATTTCAATTAACGATTAAAGATAAAAAATTATTATTCGATGAGCAAACATTAAAACATTATAATGAAATGGAAGCAGTATGAACACTTCAAACATTCTATCACCACCATCGTCCGGTCTTCGAGGCACTTTGGTGATTGGGGGAACACATATTTTAATTTCTTGTAGCATGCACTTTTTGAAAACCTCTAGAGTAACTGGCGTATTCAGAATAACCTTTATATTTTATGCAGCCTAGCAACCAATAATTGAAAATCAGTTGATCATACTGGCCATGAATTTGGCAAATGTCTGATTAAACACTCTGACACCTAAATGATGCTCGAAATGTTTGTTAAAGTTTAATTAGATGTTATATATTTAGTTTTGAAGCATGTTATGATTGCATTTAATGTATAATTTTTGACAATATGAATGATATTTTCCAAAATCGAGTCAATGTTTAATTAAATATATGCAGCAACTATTTTAATATCATTTGTAGTTCTTTCATAATGAATAATTACCAATTCCTGATAGAATAGCTTTAATTCAATGCTATTGCAAAAATGGTCGATCTGAACTATCTGATTCACACGTATATCAAAGAAGATTTGGGATAGCACAACATTGTTCTCAAAAACCCCTAGTTGCAAAGTTTGAAGGTGACATATGCAAAAAGAAGTTAAAAGCCCCATTTCCTAAAGGAAATCATTTTCAAAGTTCTAGTGGAGAACTAAGGAAGGGAGGAAACTGATCATCCAAATATTTTTAGCAGTTAGGAAATTTCTAAAAAAAACAGAAGTTCCATTTACCACTTTTTGGTAAATGTTGTCATAAAAGAATGTGTTTGACAAAAAATTAAAGACACAAATGTTTTATTGCTAGCAGATGTTGTGGGAAACAGTATGCAGTTAAGCATGTAGTTAAATGATCTACATAATGATTCTTTTCTTGAGTTGGCATTTTTCCTGTAATTTTTGTATCACTTTCACATAAGATATTTTCATCACAATTTTAAATAGTATTTTACATCAGTTTAGATAAAAAGTATTTGTAATAAAATTATCAGTAGCAATACAATAAATACGGCATTTTTTGAAAGTTGCATTTGCAATTATTTCCTGTTTCCAGTGTTTACGTTATTACTTATGTTCAGAGTAGATACGATAATCGTGGGTAAAATAAATTTTCTGAGTACATATACTTTTAATTGCATTGAAACGCAAACTCTTAAATATCTCAATGTAAGTATGAATGGACTAAGCAACTTTCAAAATAAAAGGCTCAAATAATAACATAGTATAAGATTCATAAGTACAAGAAACCTTACTTACTATCTGATTTTTCATAAAAAATTAAGAATAATTATTATTTAGAAAAAAAGAAGATATTAAATATTTATTAAAAGTAATTTTGTATTCAAATAATCTATAATTGAAAACATTTTTCAGCAAAAATATAATTTGTATAATGATAAGTTGTTATACTTAGCTAAGTAAATCCTAATAAATTTAATATATTAACACTAGTACAGAAATGTGTGTCAATTTGACCCACGCCAGAAGAAAAATTGATTTTAAACCAATATCGGCCCATCTATCCTAGCATTTTTTTATTTATATTCTAACTATATGATATTGGGTTAATTATGATTACATCACCTCGGAAACATAATTTAAACAAGTTGCAGAATATTCACTGAAAGTGACTTTTTTCTTTCCATTTTTGTGGTATCTACATTTATGATTTATTATTAATCATGTATATTTGTTTTAACTTGGACATTTAATTGTAAATTTTAAATAAACATGAAATTAGAATTGTAAAATAAAGTAATTACATTTTGAACTACTTTCTTTCTTTTACAAAAATGTTTCTGTTTTACTGTAGGATGGATAACCAACATTTTCTAAGCCTAATATTTGAATCACTCAGTGATAATTCCGATAGCTCTGACGCTGTCGATCAAGTGACACTAGAGACATCGGTAATTTTATAGACTTTTGGTATAGGTTTTTTAATATTCTATGCTAATTCATCTATTTGTCCACAGTTAAAAATACCATTGTTGAATATGAAGCGTTAGCTAGTGAAAATTTCGATTCAAGTTATCCAGGACAAGATATTGCCACAACTAAACGTTCAAAAGCAATAGTAACATCAAATAGAATACTGTAAATTACCATCAACTAAAACAAACGTACTGCCCAAATATATTTACACCTTTACAACTGGGCTAACAAAAAATCAAGAATAATTGTTGATGAACTCGATACATTCTTACTTTCTAACGACAAAAGCATCATCAAGTTAGTTTTGAGATGTTCAAATGATTTTTCCGAAAAAAAACAAGTTCAATTCAAATTTGACATTCTACTCAGATGGATTGGAATAAATCTTTATTTCGGGCTGACAAAATCAAAAAATGACCCTTCAGGAACTATGGGGTAAGAAATACGAATTTAAAATTGTCAAATCTTGCATGTCATATAGAAAATTTGTAAAAATCAAAAAATATTGAGATTCGATATAAAATCCCGTAGGAACCAATCAAACAAAATTGCTCCGTTTAAGGAATTTTTTGAAGTTTTTAACCCGTAATTTGAGGCTTTCATACATTCCATCAAAGCCAGGAAAATACGACATAAAGGTGTGGGCTGTCTGCGAAACGGATATGTTTGCAATGCCCAGGTCTATGCTAGCAAATCTGGAAATATGTCCAAAAAAATTCAAGGAAAAAGATTTGTCTTGGAAATGTGCGGGAATTTCTGTGTCAGGGTCGAATAATTACATGCGATAGCTTTTTTATATCTTATGACCTGGCATCAACTCCTTTGGAAAAAAAATACATGTATTGTTGGGACAGTCACGAAATCAAGGACATTTTGCCACAGGAGTTTCAAAAAAAGTCTATACCAGTCGGTGAAAGACAATATCTTTTTCAGGCCTGGTTAGCCTCCTCAATTTTGGCGACAAGAAGTAAAAATCAGTTGTTCTTTTATCTACGCTTCACAATGAAATTTGGGATGAACAAGCCAAACCTGAAATAGTATAATACTGCAATCAAACAAAGGTTGGTGTCGATCTTGCTGACCAAATCATGAGATTCTACAGTTGTAAAAGAGGTACAAGAAGGTGGCCGTTGTGCCTATTTTACAATTGCCAAGACATAACAACATTAAACGCCCACAATGTGTATTGTACACGATTTCCTGAATTCCTGATTGATGAAAAAAAGCATGCAAGGCGAAACTTTCTCTACAATTTATCGACATCCTTGATGAGCTATGAGAATGAACGAACTGTTTATGTTGAAGATAATATTAATCGCTTTAGTGAAGAGGAAAAACGATGTGCAGAATATCAGTAAAGACCAGGTATAAAAAACTATGTGCTGTAAAGTGTGTAAAAAGTCAGTTTGTAAGAACCATGCTGTTGTCATTTGCAAAAACTGTCAATAAATAGCTACGTATATTAATAAATGTTGAAGAAATTTGATTTATAAACACTTTTAATTTTACTTTATTTATTAAATTGGTCTCAAAATTGTATTTAAAGTAGTCAGATGTGGTAAATTTAGCTTTGGTAAATGTGGGTCAAATTGACCCACATTGTACATGTATGTAAGTTTTTATTTTGTCTGTACTAATGTTAAAAAATAAATCATAATAAATAATTATGCAATTCAAAATAATTTTTTAAGAAAAAACTTCACTCTTTTTATAGTAATTTTTTCAGGTGGAAAAATCTTTAATAAAACAGTTTTCCTCTTTTTAATTGCTGAATTAAAATCCAAAATCAAACAACAGGAAAGTTATTTTGTTTCTAGTTAAAAAGTCGGAGATTATAAATTAGAAAAATATTCCAATTAAAAATATATATAAAAGTTATTACAAAATTTTTTTTTATAATTTTTTAAAAAATCATTTATTGTTTCAAAATTTATTTTAATCAAGTTTCTTTTGACAAAAATAATAGATAAAATTTAAAATAAATCTTAAAAAAAATTTTCTTCTGAAATTTAACTTCGAAAATTTTTGATTTTTTCTTGCATTTTTGATAAACAAAAATACAGAGAAATTTTATTTTTCAAAAAAATATTCATAATTTTTTAAATAATATTTACAATTTTATATTAATAATTTTAATGAAAACAAGTTTGTTCATTTAGTTTTTTTAATATTTTTTATTTGTTATTTTTTAAGTATTTCAAATAATTTAAATAATAAAAACTGTCTTTTATTAAAAAATAGTAAAAAAAAATTTAAGTAAGCTAAATATTTTTTCTACAATATTGTTCTTAATGTTTTTAATTAAGAAAGATAAAACTTTTAAAATATTATATTTACTTTAAATATTAAGTTAAATTATTTTTCTAAAAAACAACCTCTTTTTAAAGCCGAAAACCCATTAAAATTTCAGGAAATAGCTTAATTAATTTCAATATATTAAGTGGTATAAAAAAATTTAATATATTAATTTGTATTATGATGTGCCAAAGAATTCTTTCTGTTAATATTACAATTACAATACAATTGATCAATTAATTATATTAATAAAATTTTAAATATATATGTGAGGAATATTTTGAATGTTTGATGTTTTGTGTTTGAATGTAAAATTTTGTTATGTTGATTTGTAATTGTCTCTCCTACCCAGGTAGATGACTAATACTTTCATTCTTATTATCTGAAATTATGAAATGTTTAAATTTATTTCCAATTTAAAATAATTGTAAACTTTTAAATAAATTTATTAATTTTATTTACAATTTTTAAATAAAAAAATTAAATTTTAATTTTTAACCAATAAAGTTTGGAATAAATATTTTAACAATTTATGTAATTCTCCATTTGCTAAGATAATAAGATCAAAGTCCTTAATTAATTAGATGGATGCAATCAGGCGAAAGGTTTGACAAAGATTATCCTGAGGACAATCAAACTTGATAATAAAAACGTTAAAAGTTATATTGGTGTTCTGTATAATGTACGTATAATAAGTATGTATGTGATTATATTATTATTTTTTATATCACAAATTTATATGTTAATAATTTATTATACAATGCCCCCCAGTAAACCGCTGCTCGTTTAACCGCGGATCGGTTAAACCCCGGCTGGATGTATTGTTCCCAAAAAAATTTTATTTGTTGGCGTTTTTAAACCTGATATTATTATTAAAACACGGCAATAATACATAACAATGCTTATATAATTTTTATTTATTGTTATAATTTTTAAAAACTACAATATAAAATAATTTTATGTTTTAAGAAAACTTTATGGTTCATTTATTGTTATTCCGGTTGGGGTTTAGTTTTCATCCCGGAATGTTTTCGGTTACTGTAATTTGTAAAATATAGATGATATAAATATTTCTTATAGTAAAATTTCCTTTCAAATCATATTCCTAATGAAAGACGGAAAGATCAAGGTTATGTACCTACCGAAGAATACAACAAATCATACTGCAGCCCATGGACCAAGGCATAATCAATACGTTTAAGCAACTTTACCGTAAAAATGTTAGTTAAAATGGTCAGGCAAGAAGTCAGCATCGATCATTTTGTCACCAAAATGGATATCAAGGAAATGATATGCTTGGCTGTAGAATCTTGGGACTCAGTAACTACAAGCACCGTTAGAAATTGTTGGCGCAAAGGGTTTAAGTTTCTTTTTCCAAACAATACAACCAACAACAGTTCACAGCTTGAAGACATCAGTGAGTTACTTGAAGAACCCAGTGAGCTAGTCAATCTTTCTTATTTGCTTCACGAACTCAATATTGATTCACCAGCTGCTGATGCGTGGTTACAATGTGACAACTCAGAACCCACGTTTAAGATACTATCAGATGAATCAATTGTTGCACTCGTGACTCAGACAAACACAACAGCCAATGGTACTGAAGAGGATAGTCCTAAGGATGATGACGATGGTGGAGTTGTGATTCCCGTTCCAACTGCTGCAGAAGCTATCAAAGGAATTGCAACAGCAATCCTCTACTTTGAAAGTAAGCCAAATAATTTTGCTAAGCTTCTCATGATGAAGAGACTTATTTCCGATATCAATCTTCAAAATCAACCAAAACAGAAAAGAATCACAGACTTTTTTCAAGTAAATACATAATAGACTAAACACTAACACAAAATGACTGTGATTAAATTTTATGACTTTATATTTAATTAGAATAAATAAATTTATTGAAACCGTCTTTAGTTTTAATTAATTCGTAGAGTTAAATACATATGAACCACTTTATTACTGTCTAAAATTTCATATTTTACAAATACCCAATTTTATACTGCTACAAATGCTAACTTTCAGTAAACCGCGGCTTAAATTAATGGCTCCCAGCAGCCGCGGTATACTGGGGGCACTATATATCATTTGAGTACAAAGAACAAACACTTTTGATAAAAAAATTAGTGTAAAAAATTAATCTAAATTAGTGAAATTCCTTTAAAATTAACAATGAAACGTGGCTAAAAGATTATGCAAATATTTAACCCTCATTTACTTGTTCCATTTTTTGAGACGTAAATTTTCACATCAAAGAACTCTGTTCATAAAATGATTTCAGGGGGAAAAATTTTAATTTCATATTTTACAAACCTTTATTCCGAAACTTCTACATTACATTTCCCATATTTCGCCAGTGAAACTACATTTTCGTGATATATATAATCAAGTTCCTAACTTGATATGAAAAAAGATGTTCCTGAGATCATATAAAATTAGGAAACTTAGTTCACTAGCTCGAGAAGTTAAAGGATAACCAAATTAACGAAAGAGTTTTAATAGAGGGATGTTGAACACATGTAGAATTGAAGGCGGTATGTATAGACGCTTACTAGAACTAATAATTTTGTTATTAGAATCAATTTCTGTTGTTATAGTTTTAAAATTGTATAATTATGATTTAAGAGACTTTATACAACATAAAATTAAAATTATTATTTCCGTTTCTCTTTTTATTTAATTAATTATTTCAGTGATTTCTAATATTCAAATAACGTTTAAACAATTTTCTTTTATTTTTCTGAAAAATTATATTTTTTCCATTCTTTTTATTATATATATATATATATATATATATA
>MQRK01178879.1:4125-26772 GCA_001938485.1 Girardia tigrina
ATACACCTACTATTTGATTCCACCTACTATTTTAATAGTAGGTGGAAAATTTTTTGAAAACTTCATTACACCTACTATTTCATGTCCACCTACTATTTGATGTTATCCGTTAGTTAAACGAGAATAGAATGAATAATATCAAAAAAATAATCAACATTGTGTAAAACCAGTTTAATTACTATGTTGGTCATTGAAATAGGACCACTATTGGAATTTCTAAATATCACAAAGTACTAGCTGTTATCTTTTTTAATTACACCCGTAATACAAGTTTCAAGGACAGAAGAATACAGATCATATTTACACTAATACTTAGCCGTTGGCGTGAATGACAGACTATCTGCCATTGAATCAATCAGCTGATAGCAGTAATCTGGTGTAATTTCTGATCACCACACTAACTTTTTGTGTCCTAGGTCAGTGTTGGCTTGAGGGCTAAAATTTTTCTCTTAATGATTGCCCAACAGTTCTCTATCGAATTAAAATCCGCAGAGCTGTCAGTCATGGTAAAATTCGACAATGCCCTGCTCTCTTAGTCTAGATTTCACATATTATGCTGTGTAAGCAGGTGCTCCATGGTGCTGGAAGACTCTGTGGTGTTGAAGTTGTATGAAGGTGCTGAGATTGTCTTTTAGAATATTCAAGTATACAGCAGCGTTTATCGTCGTATTTTATGGTAAGGACCACATAGATCCTTTGCTATTGACTGAAGTACAACTCCACAGTAGGTTTGAAGATGAAATATTTATCCTTAGAACAGTGTACTAGATATTATAGAGTTGTTCCTTGGCTCAGTTTCATGACTGTCTCATTAGAGAACACTACCATACGCCATTTCTCAGGAGTCCAATTTTTGTATTTCCTTGTGACCTCTAATCTCTCAGCAACATTCTTCTTCAACAAGCGTGTTACGCATACAGGGTGATACGCAAACAAGCCTAAATTACTCTGCAGACACCGACGAATTGTTCTGCTCCTCACAGCCAGATAGTATGGGAGCTGTGAGTGAATATATTAGTTAGCCATTTTTAAATTTTGTTTCCAAATTTTCGATTTCGAATTGCAAAAAAACAGAACTCAATTCACCTTTCAAAAATTTTATTATTATTTCCAATTGATGCAGTTAAACAATACTTCAATTTTTTTTCAATATGCATATTTTTGAGAAAAATTCAGAATTTTTTTTCAAATAATAAGTTTAATTTTTTTTTATGATAAATCTTTTTTTTAATTTTTTTTATGAAACAAAATGTCAGACAATGATAAAACTGAAATCTTTATACACACAAATGTTTTTTAATTAATTGGTTAATTACATTAATTTGAATCTTCCAACGATGACGTAGTTTGGTTAGCCGCTGCTAGCTGCCTAGTCATTCTGTCAGTTCTTGGTTCCGTCAATCGACGCTTTCCAGGATATTGCCTAGCAGAGTAGCTCCCTTTTGTAGCTTTAGGGCTGAAACATTAGGACACTGCCGATTGAACTGTCTGACCATGGTTGGGTGAAGCCTTACAACACTATGACGTGGATTAACAAGGTGTGGGGTAACTTTGCCTTTCATCAGAGACTCTGGGTATGGGACTCATTCCATTGTCATTTAACCGCTGAGGTACGTGCTGCTCTGAAAGCTTCAAAGACAAAAATGGCATGCATTCCTGGTGGTTGCACGAAACTTCTTCAACCAGCAGATGTGTCATGGAACAAGCCGTTCAAAGACAAGTATCGCGAATTTTATGAAAATTGGTTACAAGATAAAAGTCGACCAGCTAGTTGTACACCTGCAGAAAATCCTCGCGCCCCCAGCAAGGCTGACATGGTAAAATGGATAAAGGAAGCGTGGAATAACGTGTCACAAGAAATAATTATCAAGTCTTTCGAAGTGTGTGGCATCACTTATTCCGATCCTGGCGTCATCTGTTGTACTAGAAAAGGCGAAGTTGCAGAATCAGCTCGAGATGAACTCATGTACCCAGTACAAGAAACTATACCATAAATGGGTGAAGACGAAGACGATGATGGGAATGATGAAATTGATGATGTGGATGAGATAGAAATAGGAGTGATTTCATACTTTTTAATTAATAAAATTATACTGGTGCTTGAAACCAAATCTTACTTTTAGATATATTATATTATAAATTATGATTGATTGTATATTTGTATTCTTTAATGCGGCGTTTATTATAAAATATCGCATAAGGATGCGGCGTTAAATCGATAGCGTTAGATGTACGATGGTTGATTATATACCTATTTTACTGAAGTGAGTCAATTTGACTCACAACAAGCGATCTAATTGCCGTAGAAATATGTAAACCATATTCAAATATGCGAAATGAGGGAATCTGAAAAGTGGAGTAACCTATATTTAATTACGTAACTAAAAACCATAATATTTATTTTTAAAAAATTATATTTTAGTTCTATATGTATAGCAATATAACTTTAAATCAGTCAAATTGGCTCAGTCCGTAAATCTAATGATATATATAAATATTAAAATTAAAATATTCTAATTAATACAAAGTAAGTAAAGCTTTAAAAATTTAATGTTCATACAAATTAATTAATAAAAGGAAATATTAATATAAAACATAACAAGAAAATAATTAAAGTTAGTAAAATATATATATTGAACTAAACCACGAAACGCATATTTCTAAACAAAAAATATTCTAAAATAAATGGAAGAAAGACAAAAATTTTTTATGACTTTCTTCAATTTTTAATTACATTCTAATGGGAATTTTAGCGGGAAATTTGAAATTAATTTAAACAAGTAAATCCGATAGGTCGAAAAGGACATTTTCAAAATATTAAAAATCAAAAATATTGAATTTTACTTTTAATACTGATTAAAACTAACATAATATTATCGTTTCTTAAAAGTTTTTTTCCATCTTTAAACATAAAGATAGATCTTCAAATAAAAAAATTAAATTAAATTATTTCATTATTTATATGGTTAATATACTCTATTCGCAAGTATGTTTTCTTTTGTATTCATTTTGTTTAATAAAATTGTCAAATATTTAGTTACCTTTATGCCTGAAAGAACATCCTGAATGAGGTTCACAGAGAATACACATTAAACAATAATAAAAAAATGTTCGTTTATAGATCTCACATCTTCGAATGCGTTTAAGAGATGTATCTTATAGTCATATTATGAGGGGTTTGTCTGATAATTAGTGTATGTTGATTGAAATTTGTTGAGTATGTTGTTCTCTCTCGTTTAATGTAATTACTTATACAACGATCTCAATTTTAATTATTTAATGATATTATGAATATATGACAAATAAATATATTTTTATATGAATATTATTCAGTTGATATCGGCGGATAATTCAATTCGTCGAGATTGTATATTGTTTTTTTATAAATAAATTATTTTGAAAGCAGTGCTGTTTTCTTGATAAACAGACCAAAACGTGCGGAGTAATTAACACATATGATCACTTTTTAGTGAATGCGATTTCGGCATCCGATCTTATTTCCATTCGAAACTCCAATTGTTTTTGTGGTTTTAGTGTAAATATTCACACACACACACACACATATATATATATTTACATTAAAATATTTATTTTTATTTATACTTTTTGTATTTGGTTTATTATGTATGTTGAGAATGGGTGTGAGGAATGTTTTGAATTGTGTGTTGATATTGTGCACGTTTTATGTTGATTCGGATTGTGCCTCTCCTACACAGATGGATGATTGGTATTTTCCTTGAATCCTACTACTTAAAAATAATTTAATTTAATTTTAAAGTAAAAAGATTTAAAATGACTTTTGAATGTATTATTTATTTTTTAATGTAATTTAAAATTTTAATATATTAATTTAATATGTTCTTTTTTAAAAAATGTTTAGATTTAATTTTAACCAATTAGATTATTTATAATTAATAATTTTTATTAACAGATTTTCATTTATTGAAAATAATTAGTATGAACTCAGAAAATATCGACGAAGAAAAATGTCAAATAGTGAATGCGCTTGTGATATTAATAAATGTTGTAAAACTCATATTGATGTAGTTAATATGGCGACCACAGCTCATGTGACAACGAAAATTATGGGATACGAAAAATTCGATGGATCCGAGTCAAAATTAGATGACTTCATAAAAAATTTCGAACGTTATGCTAATATTATGCTAATAACAGAAGATAGAAGATTATTGATGGGGACGATCTTCATGACTCCATCAGCAATCACAAAATTTTCTGAAGCAGATGGAAAAACGTATAAAGAAAATCTGAAAATGGCATTTGTGGAAGAAAAATCTCTGCTTGACACAATGAAGGATATTTTAAGTCTCCGGTGGGGATCTTCAGATCCAGTAGAAACGTTCAAAAAAGCCGAAGAATTAGTAACGATATTAGTAGAAAGCAAACTTTCTAAGAAAAAAACTGCTCAACCTTGTTTGCATGAATATGGTTGACGATTTTGAGGTGAAAAGAGAATTGAAATTGAGAGGAGCTACCGAAACAAAGGATATAAAAAATGTAGTTTCAAATATATATGAACTATGCAAAATGGAAAAAGAAGAAAGAGTTGCGGCATACAACACGGTAAGTAAACATGATGAATGGAAAACGGTAGGCAAACGTAAACAACACTATAAAGAACGAAACAAATAAAGAAATTTCGAAAATAGGTACACTAATCAAAGAAATAATGAATACAAACCGAGAAATAACTATTCAAAAGTTGTAAAATACTGGGCATGCCACGAAGGACACATCAGAAGAAACTGTCCAAATATAAAGTGTTCTTATTGCAACAAAAATGGCCATATCAGGACGCAATGCTACATGAACAAGAATAGATTTAAAGAAAGAGATCAAGATGCCAGAAAAAATGAATGGCAAAAAACAAATAATCTGCGAAATAATCAGAGGCATCAAAATCGAAGATATGATATTGCAGAAATGCATGATGACAACGATTACAACGAATATGAAGAAACACGATCAAATGAAGGAAACTCGAGGCAAAGAATGTTTACAGATAATAGACAAGTATACGACAAAGACCAGGGAAACGAGGATGCACGATCACAAGCAGAGGTGAACTAAAAAGTAAAAATGCGTGTGTATATTATTGTGTATGTAATGGTATGTATGACTGTATGTGTGCTTGTGTGTTGGAAGATACCCCTCTTGAAGTTTGTGAATTAGATTGTTGAAAGAAGAATTTGAAACATACTGTTTTGATAAGGAGATAAAGACAAAATCGCAAAAGTTGAAACAGGAAGAAATGTTGAAAATATCAATATTAGATATGACAAATTGAATGGAAGACCAAGCATTGAATATAATACAAAGAATATTAATGTTGAATGTCTTTTGAATACCAGTGCCAAAGTAAATGTTGTTAAAGCAGATATACTTAAAAGTATGAAAGATGTTCAGATAAAGAAAACGAGTAAACGCATTCATTGTGCAAATGATTCAGAACATATAAATTATGGAATTGTTAAATTAAAATTAATAATTGAAGGAGTACAAAAAATTATAGAGTTTTTTGTAGTCAAAGAACTCAACCCAGAAATGATAGCAGGAGTTGCCTTTTTGGACAAATTTGGAATAAAACTAAAGAAGGAAACTATAGATTCAAGTGATATATGGATGATTAGAGATAGTCCAACAGATGATGACAGACTAAAGAGAATTAAAGAAATATATAACACTAAAGTTGACAACCAACTAATGAGACTATTAACAGAATATAAATCAATATTCATGGCTGACAAGTGGGATGTTCGGAAAACTTCCTTAACGAAACACAAAATAGAAACTCGTGGAGAACCAGTTTTAGTGAAGCCTTATCGACTACCACAACATTTTGAAGAGAAACTAGATGATGTCATTAGAAATTTTAAAGAAAACGGTATAATTGAAAAGTCTAGTTCTCAATGGAATTTCCCTCTGGTGTGTGTATCGAAAAAGAGAAACAAGACATCTGAGTATGTGTCGATTTTCGATAGTTGAATAAAATTTCAGTAAGACCGGCATTTCCCATGCCAAATGTGGATGATATGTTAAACGCGTTGACTGGAGAAAAATATTTTAGTCAATCGATCTGGGAAAGGCATATTATCAGGTTGAATTAGAAGAAAAATCAAAGATTAAAACTGCATTTTCAACAAAGAATGGTTAATATTGTTTTAAAATAATGCCTTTTGGAATTGCAACGGCTCCAGCTACCTTTCAAGAATTGATGGTGAAAGTTCTAGGAGATTTGAATTGGAAAAAAGCAGTCGTATATTTGGATGATATTTTGATTTTTGCAAAAGATAGAGAAGAACATCTTCAAAGAATGCATAGCGTATTTGAGAAAATTAAAGAATCCGGCTTGAGAATAAATCCAGAGAAATGTCAATTCCTAGTAGAAAAAACGAAATTTTTAGGATATGTCATAAGTAAAGAAGGTATTGAGACAGATAAAACAAAGATTGATGCAATTAGAAAATTTCAAAACACATCATATATCAAACATTTAAGAAGCTTTATGGGTTTGACGAATTACTACAGGAAATTCATAAAGGATTACGCTAGATATGCTAAGGATTTTGAATGCTTATGTGGTAAGAGAAAGGATAAAAATCTGATTTGAACTGAAGAATGTGATGAAGCTTTTCACAAATTAAAAGAAAGAATGATTAAGACACCAAATTTGGCATACCCTGATTTTTCAAGATACTTTATACTCGATACAGATGCAACTTTTGATAAAATAGGAGCGGTGTTATCACAGAAAGACATGTGGGGAAGAGAAAGAGTAATTGCGTATGGTTCTCATAAAATGAATAAACATAAACTTGGATATTGCATAACAAAGAAAGAACTGATTTCAATTTAATATTTCACTCAACATTTTAAACATTTTTTGTATGGGAAAAGATTTTTGTTACGAACGGATCATAAAGCCTTCACTTTTATGATGACTACGAAAAACCCTATTACCCTACAGTTTCAGACATGGATAAATTTTCTTTGTGGTCGTGACATGAAAATAGAATATCGGAAAGGTGAGAAACATTCAAATGCTGACGCGATGTCTAGAAATTCTTGCGAATTGTGTAGCCAGTGTCACACGATGCATGAAGAAGCCAAGAAAGGAAAGATCAAGATGAGAATTCTTGCATTGAACAAAGAGTCAGAGGGTTTCAAATGGCAAAAAAATGAAGAAATAGAAAAATTGATGAAGATATCAGAAAAAGGAAAACGAGGAAATGTACACTAAAAAATGACATCGTGGCAACTCAGGATAATAAATACTGGATCCCAAAAGAAAAACGAACAGATTTTATTGAAGAGATGCACAAACCATTATGCCATGCTGGTAGTAGAAAAACGGTCTATAACTATCTTCGAGAAGATTTTGACATGGAAAATATGAGAAATTTCATTAAAGAAAAAGTCTAAAGTTGTTTAAATTGTCAAAAAAGATATATATTAACAGCGAAAACGAAAGAAAAACATATAAAGTTGTCGGCAGATGAACCTTTCCAGAAAATATACATGGACTTCTGTGGACCATTAAAAAAAAACATAAACGGATATCAAGATGTACTTGCAATAGTAGACCAATTCAGTAGATATATTAGCTTGAATGCAGTTGCTAGTCAAGATGAAAACAGTTTGAAGAGTGATATTGGACAGATGGATATGGAAATTTGGACCTCCAAAAGAAATCCATGTTGATAGAGGAAAAACATTTTAATCGGCTTTCTTCAAAGATACAGATAAAAGATTTAAAGTAGAGATAATATTTTCAAGTCAATATCATCATAATACAAATGAGATAGTGGAAAGATAATTTCGAACAATCAGAGATGCTCTAAATATTAGAATGAAGGACGGAGACCACAGAGACTGGACAGAAGTTTTATCAGAAATAGAATTTATGTTAAATAGTACAGTTCAAGCTACGACAGGTGTTTCACCTGCTGAAATAATATTTGGAAGACGATTAAGGCATTAATGGAAGAACAATAAACTAACGGAAATCAAGTTAATGTCGAACAAAACGGGGAGACAAGAAGAGTTTTTGAAGTTGGACACAGAGTGTTGATAAAAAAAGAAAATATATCAAAAGAAGATGATCGTCACATTGCGTTGAAACGAAATCGCGAAAGGAGTTACGAGTTACAGCTCAAAGATGGTAAAACTTTGATTAGAAATGTTGAATGGCTAAAGCCATTTAAACCGAGAGGGATGTGAGGAATGTCTTGAATTGTGTATTGATATTGTGCATGTTAAATGTTGATTCGGATTGTGCCTCTCCTACCCAGATGGATGATTGATATTTTCTTTGATTTTTACTAATTAAAAATAATTTAATTTAATTTTAAAGTAAAAAGATTTAAAATAATTTTTGAATGTATTATTTATTTTTTAATGTAATTTAAAATTTTAATATTATAATTTAATATACTGCTGAGCATAATTTTTAAAACACATGCCATTTTGGTAACTTCAAAGGACACATGCCTTTAATCGCGTAATTATGGTATTAATAATATTATTTATTTGTAATAATTAAAGTCAAGTATGTAATATTTTAAAAATCCTTGTTTAAATAATACAATCAAGTTAATATGAAATGGGGCATTTTATAAATGTGCATATTTTTTAAAACATCTTTTTAAAATTTTGTAATGATAGTTTATTTAATTAATTTTTATATTATTTTATTTATTATTATATGGTATAAATTTATTTTAGAAAATTTATGAGATCAATTGAAGAGAAAAGTTTAGCAAGAGCTTGGAAATATGAAGGATTAAGTTATGCAGAAATAGCCAAACGCTTGAAAATTTCAAGGAATTCTGCAATTAATTTATGTTATTATGATGATAAAGTAATGCCTAAGAAACATGGACCAAAATTTATTATTAATAAAAGATATAAAGTACTTATTAAACGAAAAATTAGCCAATTAAAAAATAACGGCGAAAGGGTAAATTCAACAAAATTTAAAAATGAATGTGATTTATATGTTTCCGTTTGTACAATTCAACGGCACATGAGAAGAATGGATTTCAAGTATAAAAAAGTAACAATAAAAATTTATTTAACCAAAAAGCATAAAGAAAAACGTGTGGAAATGATAAATAATTGGATCCGTCAAAATAACCCTTGGGAGAAAACGATATTCAGTGACGAGAAGCGATTCAATTTAGATGGGCAAGATGATTGGAAGACGTACACTACAAAAAACGAAGAAACCCATAGACAGAGAAGTCAATGTGGAGGAGGAAGCATAATGGTTTGGCTTATGACTTTACCAAACGGTTTATTGTCCTATAAAGTCATTAGTGATAAATTCAACTCAGATGCTTACAAAAATATGTTGCTAAATAATGTTGTGCCAATTTTGAAATTGAATTTCGTCGATGATTTTTGGCTGCAGGAAGACAATGCCTCAGTTCATAAGTCCTACAAAGTAAAAGAATTTATGAAGAGCAGCTCAATCCAAATCTTAGATGGGCCAGCTAAGAGTCCCGACCTAAATATTGTCGAGGACATTTGGAAATTAATATCAGATCAAGTTTATGATGGTCCTGAATTCATCAATACAGTTAAATTGACAGAAAAACTGAAAAATGTTATTGATGAAATAAATCGATGCCAACGTTAAAAGGTGTTAGATTTATATGAATCAGTTAGAGGACGTTTATGTACAGTTTTATACAAAAGAGGTGCTTTGTACAATAAATGATGTTTTAATGGTAAATACATAGTGTTTTAAAAATTGTGCTCTTTTTGAATTTCAGGTAATATCACTTTTCAATTTTCACTGCACCCAGTATTATTTATTTAAATATCGAGCTACACATTTTCGGATTTTTTAATACAACCATTCTTCTAAATAATAGTATAAACCATAAAATAATATGGAATCCTCATATTTCTAAAATTAGAGGTGTTTTAAAAATTATGCTCACCAGTATATGTACTTTTTATATAATGTTTAGATTTAATTTTAACCAATTAAATTCTTTATAATTAATAATTTTTATTAACAGATTTTCATTTATGAAAATAATTAGTATGAACTCAAAAATATATTGATCCAGAAAAATGTCAAATAGTGAATGAGCTTGTGATATTAATAAATGTTGTAAACCTCATATTGATGTTGTTAATATTCATGATTCAATCGATTTCTCGAAACGCCCGGAAGACATTTCTGATGATTTGATGGATTTCCTTTTATTATTCTGAAATCTTTTATTTAAATTTACCTTCAACTGACGACGTTAATTCATGTCTTAAAGATTAATATTTAAATCCCTCAACTCACTCTTCGAATCCTCATTCATCTGATTGGTCAATAAATTTTTTTGTTCTGCAGATTCTCGTATTCCCTCTTCAATCTCTTTATTATTCGTTAGATCACTTGAATGTTCGTCGATTTGAATGTTTTCACCATTTCAAGAACTTCTAGATCGTGCTATCATCGAATTCGACTGGGCGAGATCGTCCTTGTGGTCTCTCCCTCCTGGCGGCAAATCAAACATAATAATTCTAGGAAATTTTATGGGGATTCTCAAAATTATCAAGGTCCTTTGATTCATCTTTTATATTAGACTTGAAATTTAAAAACTTTCTCAGAATCGGTGTTAAAGTGCATAAACCGATAAATATTGTCTTCGAAAAACACTAAAATTTTATGGGGTTTTCGAAAATTATAGAGGCAATCTTTTTTTGGATTTTGTCTAAACTTATGAACGTTAAATAACACTTTCTGACGTCTCTCAGATTAGATTTGCAGTCTTTAGCAAGCACCGCCAGTCGCTGAGTTTGGTCCGCTTTCGGCTCTTAGTATTCAAATTGTCAATCACGGTGAACCATGCGAAATCAAGTTGCGGCCCTTAGACAGCACAGTGTTATTTGATTCACAATAATTTAAGCTAACAAAATTTTTACACTCAAAGAATAAATAATTTCTTCGTACATTTACTTTTTCTTTTCATTAGTTTGTTTTTATTCAAACTTATGTTACACTACATGCAGATTAAACAATAGATAGAAGGGGAAGGGTAAATATTTATATACGTGTTACATATTTCCTTATCATTTAGATTATTGCTGCTTTTTATTATTTTTATTTAAATTTTCGATATCACTTTTATTTCACAAGGGGGTTCGAAGCAGATTTAATTAAAATGAATTTACTTATTTTATTTTCGGTGCGATTGTATCTTTAGATGATATAAATATATTAAAATAAAATGGATTTGATAACTTATAACTATTACTTACCACTTATCTCATGTAAATTTAATTTGTTAAAAGATTATTTTATTAAGAAATAAATTATATATTTTGCTTGTGAATAAATTTTTTGAATTTTTTACATATGGAAAAAATATAATAATATTTAATCTTTAAATTGTGTTGGGTTCGATATCAAAAGTTGAATTCATAACACCAAATATTTTATAAATATAAAACAACAACATATTTTTCAAATAAATTTTCTAGGAAAAATTTTTATTTTGCACAAACCTTATTTGCGTAAAGATAATGTAATGTAATATAAATATAAATACTTAATTTATTATTTTTTTGGATTTAAAAAATTTATTTTATAAAATTTTATTCTTTAAAGATTTTGTTAAAATTCTTTATTTTGAATTCATTTTTAAAGTCTCTTATTATAAAGTCTCTATTTTAATCGTTTAATTAATTAATGTTAAAATAATAAAAGTCTCATCTTACATTTTAATTTAAAATGTTTACAACCCTAAAATTTTCTAATTTTTTAATTTATAAAACATATGTTTTACTCCAGATTTTCTTCTACTCTATTTTACACCCCAGTTATCGTCCAACCGATACCCCCCGACGAGAAAATTTCTTTCTTACGGTGTTCAATCTTTCGACGGCTTGTTGTCTTCAAAACGCCCCTGTATTCAAGCCCCAGTAATTATTTTATACTCACATAACACTTATGGACGTCTCTCAGATTCGATTTGCAGTCTTAAGACCTCACCACGAGTCGTTCAGTTTGGTCCGCTTTCGGCTCCTGGTATTGAAGTTATAAATAGTGTGAATGAAATATTTTAAAATATTTTGAAAATTTCTTCAATAGATTTTAAATATTACAATTCAAAAATTTATGTGTGCTCCCCAAAATCCTAATATATGGTAATTGGAAAACTTCTGCGCAGTTACGTGGTTGCGCAACTGCATCGTCAGTGGGGTGTCTCTGGGTGTTGGAAGGAATGACTAGTTTTATCTCACCGTTACTCGTCTCAATCTTGATTGTCACCTTAAAAACAATCTAATCTCTTTGGTATTGAGGCCATCTTTGCCAATTGCTATCCCGATGAGATCATCAACACAACGCAATTTGAAGCAGAATTCGTTCTCTTTATAATATAGAATTTCAAGACCCTACGAATAAATTAAATAATTAAATTAAATGGGTACGAAGTGTATTTTTCTTTAATATTTTTATCGAAGATATAAGTAGTATAAAAATGCTCAGTGGGCCATTTTTGGTAAGTAGAACTGGCGATGTGGGATGAATCAAACATTTCAAACATATTTTGAAAATTTCTTCGATAGATTTTAAATATTAAAATTCAAAAATTTATGTGTGCTCCTCCAAATCCTAACAGATGGTAAATTTTCAAAGCAGAACTGGCGATGTGGGATGAACCAAACATACCAGTTCTAGGTTGATCGCTAATTGTATAACGACGATAACAAATTCCGAAAAATAAATCATCTAGCTAAATTTACCCATCAATCGGTCGTATAAAGCGCCAAAACCAATAAACTTTAGAAAAAACCACAACAGAGTCATAGTTACTCCCGCCGTTTACCGAAGAAAGCTCAAGTCTCATCCAATCAACTTCTCAATAAAACCCATCATACCCGATCCCTAGAGTCAATCCTTTTACCGAAGATACGGATCTAATTTGCCGACTTCCCCTACCTACATTGTTCTAACACTAGAGGCTGCTCACCTTGGAGACCTGCTGTGGATATCGGTACGGCTTGAAACGAAATTTATAACTGCTCTATCAGATTTTCAAGGGCCACCAGGAGAGCTTTGGACATTACATGAAATGCAATGCTTTTGATGTCTGCTCGACGATAGAAGCAGTCACATGACTCAAGTAACATGTCAAGATGGAAATCTCTTCCAATAATCTCAATATTTTTCTGCTTTAAAAGGGCAATTTGATTGGGAAATTAGAATGATCCATTCAATCGACATTTGTAATCAATTCTTATTGATTGATCAATATGCAATTCCATGTTTCATACTTAAATACATCGAACTCATTGGCACCATCATTTAATGCCTAGCTGGTCGAAATTTGATTATAATTATTTAAATAATTCAGATTTTCGACTGAAACGAGACTGCTTGGAGACACATGTGGATAGATCTATAGGAAATGGAAGGTTGTGAATATATAGGTTTTGGAAGCTAGTAACGAATGCAAAGAGACGAATGCGACGATGGCAAAGACAAGAAGAGATTAAAATAACATAAGAAAAACCTTTAGAAAAGACATACAAAGTACGGAAGGAGAAATATATCATGACCACGGAAGACTTTTTACTAAATTCATTGTTTTGACGAAAATCAAACTGAAATTCAGAGCTCCAAAGAAAATTAAAGTAAAACGTGGAAAGAATTTTTAAGCAAAAAAGTTGAAAGAGTTGATGATATAATTGATATTCTAAATTTCATACAATCAGAACACAAACAAAATAGTGGAACGGTAAATTCGAAAGATAAAGGAATACATCTAGGCCAGTATAATCGAGGAGAAAGAGACAAGCCGTGACAATATACTAGTAGATGTTGAATTTACGATTAATGTGACATGACCGAAGACAATCAGCAACAGCCCTACTGAAGGTGTATTTAGAAGTAGGATAGAAAGACAAAAATCGTGAAGTGAGAGTATCTCTAAGAGAGAAAATGTGATTCCGAGTTCGGAAGAAAAAACAAAAGAATTGAAGGACAAAAAAAAGAGAACATTTCAAAACAGTGACAAAGTTTTGGTAAAGAAAGAAAAGAAGAACAAATATTATGACTATTACGTAGGATCAGACAAGATAATCTAAAAGATTTAGAATAGAATTTAAAGAATAAATGATATAAACAAGAAAAAGATTATGAGTATTAGCAAAATCACAATTAGTGTGTAAATATTTATTAATAACAGAAACAAACTCAATGTCAGTAGCACAATTTGTGGAAAGTGTCGTTCTTGATTAGTCTGTTTTTGTAGCTATATTCAAATATTTTAATTAATTAATGAGATAAGTAGAATATTAACTTCTAATTTTTCAAAATTTTATTGGATAAAAATGCATCAAGTAATTTTTAAAATAAGTATTAGTTTTTAAATTATATTAAATTCAATAAGTTAAATCGTATACTAAAAATATTATTAAAATATATAATTATAAAACTTTTAATTAATTAGTATAGAAACATTAATCTCATTAAATTAATTTCATTAGATTTAAATAATTAATCCTTAACAGGCGCGTAGCCAGGGGGGGTGATTGTGTGGATTTCCACCCCCCCTGATAAAATGCCCTAAAAATTGTTTAAAAAAAATATTACGAAAAACAAAACTTAGAGGAACGGGACCTATCGTTTTTTCCCCAATTAAAATCCAATTGGGCGTTCCCATTTTAATCCACGTTTTCGGCCCTACTGGCGAGGCTGAAAACAAAGATTAATATAGAAACCCTTGATTGGATTTTAATCGGGGAGAAAAAAGGAGGTCCGAGGAACGTTTAAGGAGCTTAAGGATCGTTTAAGTTTAGAGGGTTAAAATCGGGAGACACCCCCACCCCTGAAAAAATGAAAACATAATTAGCCACCCCCATACTCCCACAGTTTTCGGCCTCGATTGCGGGGCCGAAAACTGGGGAGTAATGACAGAAACACGACAGGAGAGGAAGACTCAATGGATTAATGTTTTTGAACATTCGTCGTGACATAGAAGTATCGTTTGAAGATTTTATTCACGAGTTCCGCAAAGGAAAGGGTCGGCTGGACATGTAATTATAAAGAAATAAAAATAAATAAATATTATTTCATTCTTGTTATTTTTGCCACCAAGTTTATATTTAAGATTGCTAGATCTTTCAGGAATTTTTTTCCACCCCCCTCTGCAATCCTGGCTACGCCGCTGATCCTTAACATATCAATCCCATCTGAGTAGGAGAGTCACCAATCTAAACAGCATACGAACAACAAACTCACAACATTCCGAATTTTCCCTCACAGTGAGGAATGTAAAAAGTTCAAATATTTTACAGAAAATGAGAAATCTAAGGGATTAAAAATGAAAATAAAATTTCAATATATACAATTAATTTTAAAAGTAAAAATTTATCATCGAAATTTTAAAAGGAAAGTTAAGCGAAATAAATTTAAACAACTTATTTTTATTTATATAAATATTTATATTATGTGAGTTTTTTAACCTAAGTAAAATGTTTCCTACAGAAATTTTAAAAAATGATATTTTTTAAAAAAATATAAGGTAGAAATTTGTTTTTTAAAATTTGTATTTGTGATATTATCACATTTTCCTTGAAAATAAAAATTATTTTTGTTGTATGATTGAAAATTTAAATTCTTTGATACAAAATTATGATAACAATATGTTTGAAAAATTATACTTTTTTTTTAAGTTTTTAAATTATTTCAACTTCGATCAGTAAAAGGAAAATTTACCAACTCCTCAAATCGAATTATTTAATGTTAAATCAAACTCGGTTGCTGTGTTTAGAAATCCACAACTATTTGAATGGACAGAATTTATAATTCTGAAAAACAAGCCCATTTTTTTTCGTTTAGGAACCGAATTCTCAAACAAATGTGTAATAAACCAAAGATTAATTTTAGGAATATCTTTTAAAATAGAAATATATGAAAATGAAATTACGAAAAGAAGTTAATAAAAGAATAAAGAAAGTATATAATAGAATTATTAAGAATATTTATGTAAAAATTTCGGTAAGACTAAAAGTTAATGAGGCATAAAAATGCTAACATTAATTTAGTTTCCCGGCATGTAAGCAATGTATGATATAGATTCATGGGAAAAACATTTTCGTTTTTCATCATATTTACCAGAGACTTTTTCGAATAATATTCTGTGTTGCCTTTTCTGAAAAAAATAATTATATTTAGTCTTCATTAGTTATATTATTTATTAATTTTTCTTTCTTCACAGTATGATGCTATAAAATAATGAAAAGTTAATTAATCAATTATTTATAAAAGAAAAAAACAAGAAATGTTTCTTATTTTTTGGAATCGGAGAATAAATCTTTAGCTTATCTTTGAATTATATTCAAGTCTTTAAAACACTTTTAAGATATGCTTGGAAAAATCAATTTCGGCTTTCCTCATCACCGGCCATGATTGAGGTTGCGTTATTTTTGGTCCAAACATATTTTGTGAGTAAAATGGCACTTTAATTTCATTCATTACAAGCGTATTTTCTGTTAATTGAGAATAAAAGTCATCTTCAATAGCGTAATTCACGATGAACTTAAACAACCAAGACAATTAATTCGATTTTTATTTTTTTTATAAAAAATGTGCAGTGATTCCGCTTTACACGTATTATTAAATTCTTTTCTTTTTTTTCGTTTTTTTATTTCTTTGATATGCAATACAGACTTTATCAAAGGTCATCGCAAAAATGAATGTTTAATTAACATATTAAATATTATTTGCTTATTTATTATTAATTACACATATTAAAATTTTACTAAAAACGTAAAAGTTAATTTATTTAATTAACATCAGATATACCTTACATTTGGTCAATCATCTAAAATTCTCTCCAATAATATTAATATTAATTTCAAATAATAAAAAAATAAAAAAATAAATTTCAAATTTTGAGTAATCAGTTGAAAATAACTGGAAGAGAGAAATTTTAGTTTTTTATGAAGATTACACGGAGGAATCCTCTGAAATTAATAAGATTAATTTATTTGTTAAAAATGGCTTCCAAAATTTTTCAATAATAAAACGTTATTTTAACACTAGGTTTACGGAGATTTTTTAATATAATTATACACATTAATATAATTATACACAATAAGTAAAAAATGAAAATATGATATATTCAATATATATTTTCCACGTTAAACTGATAAAAGTCAGCACAAGAGATAAAATAAAAATGAGAAGGTTTTCTGTAATTTTACTAAAAAAAATCGAAATGCGTCAAAATGACGCGTCCAGTAAACCTAGTGTTAATAAAGATATATAATCGATAATTATTACGTATCCCTTGAAAATGTTTCACACGTCTGTGGAGAATGCATATTATCCTTCGCGAAGCACTATTTAATCGCTCAAGGGGTTAGATAATTTCCTCAGTTATTCAAATTTATATTCCTTTTTTTTGTAAATTTTTATTCGAAAAAATTGACATTTTTTAAATTAAAAACAATGAAAAAACTTTTAAAACATTTTATTTAAATAAATTCGTTGCGTCTTCTTTTTGGGTCAATCCAACTTCTCATATTGTTATAAAAGATGTTACATTGGTCAGTACAGACGAACCTCAAGTATGCGACATAATAAGAAACGACGCTAAACTATAATTTTTGTCGTACTGTCCTAACTGTTGTTGAAAGTAAATCCAAAGCATTTACAATGTCAACTACATGTTTTCGATCATTACATCGTTTTAAAACATCTAATTTAGTTTTCAGTGTTGCCAATGTTCTAGGTTTTTGCCCAGTTCGATTACTGAGTTTATGGTTTGGGTACTTAATGAAGACACCAGAAGTATTCACACAAAGATCTTACGAAGAATGCTGGAGAAAGAAAAGAAATTACGAAATAAAATTGTGAAGGAATTTGCATTAACTCATGCGCTTTGTATAGTGTAAGTGATGATTTTTGCATTGATATATGTTCTAAGGTTTCTACTAAAATGTCTAACAATCTTTTAAAAAATAAAATCGATTCAGAGAATAAAAAACTTATAAATTTACATAAATTATTTGGTACTTTTCAATTTGACGTCTAAATACAGTTTAAACTTAAAATAAAGATGAAATGTTTCACAATCATATAAAATTCGTAATACGTTCTGCAAAAAGTTCCCTTTCCTCTCGGTTTGTGCTCCGATCTTGTTTATAAATTTAATTTAATTTAATCACACTTGTTAAGTGTAATAATAATAGCATACATATGCGAAAACTTTCGTCATCTCTGCAAACGGATGACAGAGCATATTCGATTGGATAGTTGGAGCAATATTGTTGAACAGAATTTAAAATGTAGAAAGAAAATTGTAGAAAAGAAATTCCGTGTAATCGATTTAAAAATTATAGGGGCAGAGTAACCTGTGAGACCTTATTAATAGAATCCATGGATCCGAAAATTAACATTCAAGCTTCAAACTCAACTTCTCTGTTAAACATTTTCAAATAGAACCTTTATGACATGATTAATTAGATAATCAACATTTTCAGATATAAGTTGCAAAAACTAACGTTAATTTAGTCAGAAGATGGTGGGTAATCTCCTCCAGTAATCCAAATTCTTGGAATTGGAATTTAGAAACCTATTTTTGAAGGCTTTTTACTCAATCAAGTTTCTCCAAACTTTGAACACTTACTCTCTTTTCAATGATAATAAATGATGATATGAAAATGTGATCAATAAAAGTTAATTAAGTTAACTAAATTTCGATTTTCGATTCTCCATACAATTTACAATAGACGAGAAGTGTATGTGTTATCGTTTTCACAAATTTTGTTAGACAAGTGTAGCTCTGTCCGCATAAGGCATAGATATTATTTTTTTATTTAATAGTTAATTTAATTATTTAGCGTTATTATGTATCAAAAACATTTTCTTCCGTTAATTTCAGCATAAAAAATGATAATTTAATTAAGGAAATTGTTGAAAGACAAATCAAAAAATAAACAAAATGTCTTCAGTTGTCTCGATTGTCTAAATATAACCATTTCTAAACAGCTTAGATCCCTTCTTCTTTATTCGAGACATATATCCTCGTGAATATATTCCACTCTCTTAGATTTAATACTTAACTATTATAATTAGACACTTTCAAATCCATCATAACTTGATCAATCTTTTTGATTTTTTTGTGTCGCCATAAGCCGATTTTATATTCTTTTAATGTCTGAGTTCAAAGCTTTTATCAATTGATTATTACTGAAAATTTCGGATAACAATTTCATTGGCTGTTATTTGACCATAAAAATATAAATAGGGAAGATAAATAAAATAAATAACATTCCCGTTATCAACAACATCAATATGAGTTTTACAACATTTGTTAATATCACAAGCGCATTCACTATTTGACATTTTTCTTCATCAATATATTTCTGAATTCGAACTAATTATTTTCAATAAATGAAAATCTGTTAATAAAAATTATTAATTATAAAGAATCTAATTGGTTAAAATTAAATCTAAACATTTTACAAAAGAACATATTAAATTAATAAAATAAAATTTTAAATTACATTAAAAAATAAATAATACATTCAAAAATTATTTTAAATCCTTTTACTTTAAAATTAAATTAAATTATTTTTAATTAGTAGGAATCAAAGAAAATACCAATCATCCATCTGTGTAGGAGAGGCACATTCCGAATCAACATAATACGTGCACAATATCAACACAGAATTCAAAACATTCCTCAAATCCCTCTCGGTTTTAGCCATTCAACATTTCTAATCAAAGTTTTACCATCTTCGAGCTGTAACTCGTAACTCATTTCGTGATTTCGTTTCAACACCGGAACGAATGTAACGGTCATCTTCTTTTGATATATTTTCTTTTTTTATCAACACTGTGTCCAAATTCAAAAACTCTTCTTGTCTCCACATTTTGTTCGACATTAACTTGGTTTCCGTTAGTTTCTTTATTGTTCTTAGACCAATGTCTTTATCGTCTCTCAAATATTATTTCAGCCGGTGAAACACCTGTCATAGCTTAAACTGTACTATTCAACTTAAATTCTATTTCCGACAAAACTTCTGTCAAATCTCTGTGGTTTCCGTCCTTCATTCTAATATTTATAGCATCTCTGAATGTTCGAAATTGTCTTTCCACTATCCCATTTGTATTATGATGATATGGACTTGAATAAATTTTCTCGACTTTGAAACTTTAGGTACAGCATAGGTACCTTAGAACCTCGATCTTTGAAAAAAGCCGATTCAAATTTTTTTTCCTCTATCAACATGGATTTCTTTGCAATGGACTTGCAACTGTATTCAGGCTAATATATCTACTGAATTGGTTTACTATTGCAAATACGTCTTGATATCCGTTTATGTTTTTTTGAATGGTCCACAGAAGTCCATGTATATTTTCTGGAAAGGTTCATCTGATGACAACTTTATATGTCTTTCTTTCGTTTTCGCTGTTAATATCTTTCTTTTTTGACAATTTAAACAACTTTAGACTTTTGCATTAAATTTCTCATATTTTCCATGCCAAAATCTTTTCGAAGATAGTTATAGACCTTTTTACTACCAGCATGGCATAATGGTTTGTGCATCTTTTCAATAAAATCTGTTCGGTTTTCTTTTTGGATCCAGTATTTATTATCCCGAGTTGCCACGACGTCATTTTTAGTGTCCATTTCCTCATTTTCCCTTTTTTGATATCTTCATCAATTTTTCTATTTCTTCATTTTTTTGCCATTTGAAACCCTCTGACTCTTCGTTCAATGGAAGAATTCTCATCTTGATCTTTCCTTTCTTGGCTTCTTCATGCATCGTCTGACATTGGCTACACAATTCGCAAGTATTTCTAGACATCACGTCAGCATTTGAATGTTTCTCACCTTTCCGATATTCTATTTTCATGTCAAGACCACTAAGAAAATTTATCCATGTCTTAAACTGTGGGGTAATAGGGCTTTTCGTAGTCATCATAAAAGTGAAGGCTTTATGATCCGTTCGTAACAAAAATATTTTCCCATACAAAAAATGTTTAAAATGTTGAGTGAAATAATAAATTGCAAGTAGTTCTTTCCTTGTTATGCAATATCCAAGTTTATGTTTATTCATTTTATGAGAACAAACCACAATTACGCTTTCTCTTCCACACATGTCTTTCTGTGATAACACCGCTCCTATTTTATCAAAACTTGCATCTGTATCGAGTATAAAGTATCTTGAAAAATCAAGGTATGCCAAAATTGGTGTCTTAATCATTCTTTCTATTAATTTTTGAAAAGCTTCATCACATTCTTCAGTTCAAATCAGATTTTTATCCTTGCTCTTACCACATAAGCATTCTAAAAACTTTGCATATCTAGCGTAATACTTTATGAATTTTCTGTAGTAATTCGTCAAACCCATAAAGCTTCTTAAATGTTTGATATATGATGTGTTTTGAAATTTTCTAATTGCATCAATCTTTGTTTTATCTGTCTCAATACCTTCTTTACTTATGACATATCCTAAAAATTTCGTTTTTTCTAATAGGAATTGACATTTCTCTGGATTTATTCTCAAGCCGGATTCTTTAATTTTCTCAAATAAGTTATGTATTCTTTGAAGATGTTCTTCTCTATCTTTTTCAAAAATCAAAATATCATCCAAATATACGACTGTTTCTTTCCAATTCACATCTCCTAGAACTTTCACTATTAATTCTTGAAAGGTAGCTAGCCGTTGCAATTCCAAAAGACATTCTTTTAAAACAATATTGACCATTCTTTGTTGAAAATGCGTTTTAATCTTTGATTCTTCTTCTAATTCAACCTGATAATATGCCTTTCCCAGATCGATTGTACTAAAATATTTTTCTCCATTCAACGTGTTTAACATGTCATCCACATTTGGCAAGGGAAATGCCGGTCTTACCGTAATTTTATTCAACTGTCAAAAATCGACACATACTCAGATGTCTTGTTTCTCTTTTTTCCAAACACACACCAGAAGGAAATTCCATGGAGAACTACACTTTTCAATTATACCGTTTTCATTAAAATTTCTAATGACATCATCTAGTTTCTCTTCAAAATGTTGTGGTAGTCGATAAGGCTTCACTAAGACTGGTTCTCCACGAGTTTCTATTTTGTGTTTCGTTAAGGAAGTTTTCCGAACATCCCACTTGTCAGCCATGAATATTGATTAATATTCTGTTAATAGTCTCATTAGTTGGTTGTTAACTTTGATGTTATATATTTCTTTAATTCTCTTTAGTCTATCATAATCTGTTGGACTATCTCTAATCATCCATATATCACTTGAATCTATAGTTTCCTTCTTTAGTTTTATTCCAAATTTATCTAAAAAGTTAACTCCTGTTAACATTTCTAGGTTGAATTCTTTGACTACAAAAAACTCTATAATTTTTTGTACTCCTTCAATTATTGATTTTAATATAACAATTCCATAATTTATAAGTTCTGAATCATTTGCACAATGAATGCGTTTACTCGTTCTCTTTATCTGAACATCTTTCATACTTTTAAGTACAGTACTTGGCCATATTATTAGACCCATTCGTGAAAAATATATTTCTTCTTGTGAAATCATCATAAATCAAATGCAACTGTCTACACTGTTGTTTTTATACTTATTTCTGGTGCTAGG
>MQRK01178891.1:7360-31032 GCA_001938485.1 Girardia tigrina
TAGGTATAAAATTTCGCACATGTCTAGAAAAAAATTATTTTCCTCTTTTTAGTGCATTGGTAATGCTTGAAAAACGTGGTTGTTTTTATAAAAAATTTTTTTATTAATAATATTATTCCCAAATAAGACATAAGCTATTTAATTATAGCATATGCGGTTTATGTAGAGCCGTAAATGTTTTAAAATATTGTATTGTCATCGAAGCAAGCCTGAATAAAAAAATTCAGCTCAATTGGATGACTGAAAGTGGTCGAAAAATCAATCACAAGATTTGTTCCAGACAGACAGACAGACAAACAGACAAGAAACCAAGCTAAGAAAAACGTGGTAAAATACAGAGCATTAACAATAAAAGATAAAATAATGCGATGCTAAATTATTTGAAAGTCATTTCTAAACCCTGAAAACAAAAGTTGCGGGACCCTAATCGTGACATATTTTATTTTACAAGTTTATTCATTTTTATATCACCATTGATTAAAAATCCTTTTAATTGAATTATATCTTTTTTCACTGATAAATGCATTTGTCTAAATAGATCAAAATACCAGAAAAAGTTACGAGTATTAACTCAAAAATACAAAAGCCTACATAATCGTTCCTGGAATTAAAAATATTAACAAGAGCTTACTTGGAATGATCGGATATAATTCAGATTACTTTATTGAATTTATTTCTAACGTTCTTGTGCAATTTTTTGAGCGCAATTCCGACAAGATACTTGTGATGAACAACGTTAGGATTCCAAAATCAGCCCAGGATTATAAGATTCCTAATATCAAACAATCTTGCCCATAAATTACTTGTTCCTTACTCTCCACAACATAATCTCAATAAGGAATTTTTCAAGATGATAACAGCTCGTTTTTTAATCCGCAAGAATACAAATCCAAGAATTACCAATGGAGGAAGGTTTAGATGTGGTATTGGCTGGAACAAGTCGTTTTGAGGAGCAATGCAAAGGGTCCTATCGACATACTGGTGACTTCTTAGAGAAAGTCGAACAAAAATAACCTTTTATTTGAATAAATTCATATCATTTCGTATTTTGTAGCAGTTGTTTAAATATGCATTAGGTTAGGTAAACTTTTCTTTTTAATCTTTAATAAATCATAGATTATAATATTTAATATATTTATTAACATTTTCTTTATTTTTAAATAAGTTTGCAAAATTTTTGGAATTTACTTTAAAAATAATTGTCAGAAATTAAAAATCCTTCCAACGAGGATCTTTGGATACCTTGGGTCTACCTACATGTACCTTTACAAATGAGTTATTTTTCTTATTTATTCATTGTGTTAATAAAACGATTTCACAGTTTTTAATTTTATTAAGTATTAAAATATAATTAATAATAACTAGAATAAACTTGAATGATTTTTCTCTTCAAAAACAACAAATAGATATTCAAGATTTGTCGAAGGGTTTGCAAGTTGTCCTGAACTTGACTGGTAAAACATTAAACAAAAGAAATAAATAAATATAATATTTATTTTCAATAAAATAATAAACTAATGAAAACAATAGAAAATTACTCAAACTTTCTCCAAACAACGGCCGTAAGAAATAAAATAACTTTAAAAAAAAACGACAACAAGAACAAAACTGAAATTTGTAAATTGATAATATTTTTTTGACAAATATCGAAAATTTTATTGTCGAAATCTGTCGGATGACCCGAGGCGAATTTATCATCACAAATCACAGAATTGACAATTTTTGCAGAAACAAAAAATTATGAATAATATCCATTGTTTTCGTTTTTCGTTTTCCTTTTCTCAAGAAGAAAAAGTCTTCATTGCATTTAGAGGGAAAAAATTGAAAATTTCTCATCTTACAGCATATAATTATCAGGGCAATTAACTGAAATGAACAATGTGATGTATCAGAGATTCGCAGCCTCTCTCGACAAGGTCTTGCGGTTGATGAATTGTTTGATGTCTAATACCCTACTGTTTGGGTAATGGGACTGCCTCAACGGAAAACGATAACATTAGTCAGTAAAGATATCCTGAAGAATATAACCAATATTTTATAGTTTTTTTTTCGTTTAATTAATTATCGACTAATTTTTATCTAATTTTTACTTATCGTAAAAAAATATTATTTTTTTAAAAAAAAATTATAAAAATAATAATATTATAAAAAAAATTAATTAAATTAAAATACAAAAATATTAATAATAATTAATTCTTTTGAATTTTTTTTCTTCTTTTAATCGGTAAATAATCACACAAAAAACGAGAAAATATCCAGAAAAAAATTATAAAATCAATAAGAGATGCGATAGATCAAATTAGATCGATTTATTGATCGAATCGATTGAGAGTCTGAGATAGGGGGGATGAGAGAGGGGGTCAGGAAATTCAAAATCCATCGATAAACACGAAAGAGGAAAGAATTGATTGAAAATGATTTAGGAGAATTTCTGTGTGGAAAATTGAATTAATCGATAATTTTATCGATCAGAATCCTGATGAATTTGTTTGTCGAATTATGTTCTTCTGATGATTTAGCTTAGTTTATATGCGATTCGAACTAATGATGATGTCGACGATTATTATCATTGACGTCGTCTTAGTCTTGGTGAGTTAATTTGCTATGCTTAGAAATTGCTCTGTGATCATGCCCAATTATGGAGCGTGTTTAAACCGCAATGTTGGTAATTGTACTTCAATTATACCACGAATTATCTCGCCCGCCTTGAGTTAATTGAGGTAGGACAATAATTATCATTAAATCACTGTGTAATTTGCACAGATTTTTTTCTCTTTGTAATTTTTCCATATAATAATAATATTCATTGTTTTCTATCAATTCGAATTTTGTTTATTTTTGTTTTATAAAAAAAAGACGATTTTTTTTGTTGTTGACGAAAAAAAAATTATTTTTTTTGTAATTTTTATATTTATTATTTTTTTCAGAAAATAATTACAAATTAATAACGATTTTTCTTGTTTGTTTGTTTGTTTTTTTAAATAAAAAATAATAATTTTCAATTAAAAATTAAATTTTTTTTCTGTCATTTAATTAAGAAAATTAATTTAAAAGTTATTTATTATAAAAAAATAATAATAAAAATTGATTATTTGTAAAATTTTCTAAAAATCAATTCGATTCCATTTTCGTTCCATTAGATGGCGCAATCGATACACACATCGCTCGGGGAAGCACGGCGCATTTACTCAGCGCAACGGCATCAAAAAGAGACCAATTGTTAGCGGTCTGTTAATACAGCGTTAGCCAATCAGAATTCGTTGACGTAAATACACACAAACAACTATAGAGATTAGACAACTGCTTCTTCCAACAAGTCATAATTAGGCTCATTTTTACAGTGTTGTGTTGACAACAATTAAATTACAGAACAGTTGTTCTTCGAATTAATTTGAGCAATTTTCCCTCTGATTACAGGTGTCCAGTGACTTCAGCTATAATCATCGTGTTACAACATAGTCTCAACCACCTCCACGCCAGTCGTAATTGCATAATCATTGAAGATGATCTCTGCTATGTCTCATTGCAATTTACAAGCTTCAAATGATCTATTTGAACCACCCACAGCCTCTGCGGGATCAGAAACTCATTCCCAATCTTTACCCTACCCCATCACTTCATCAGGGTCTTACGAATTTATTGATAATACCATTTTTAGTTCCGCCTTACCAGACTCCCCGACTAAAAACGATATCAAACCTTTACAAGGTCTTTTACCTCCTTTTGGTTTGTCTAAATTAGATGCGCAATCTTTTTATGGAATCTCCAATCAGTATGATATGCTTTATCCCAATATGCCAACCAGACTGTACGCGCCGTCAGATAATTGTAACGAATCCAGTCTCTCGCTCACAAAGACCTCCCTCTTCAGTAATCCATCAAGTTTAGCATACGCTTCACTCGGTTGTGACATCATTCCAGTTTCATCTCCCAACGAAATTCTTCAAGAAGGATTCGGTAATAATAGTTCTCATAAAAAAGATCATCATTCAATTTCTGGATTAGGGATTTCCACCTCAAACAATCAACAATTAATGCCTCCAATGACAACTCCTGGTTATAGAAACATTAATCAACAATTGAATCCCGGCTCAAGCAGTTCAGTTATTTTAACTCGTAATTTCAATTCCCCATACGGTTCCCAACAATCGACTTCGGCATTGGGTCATTTGCATCAAAATTATCCGACAAATTCTCACAATTACATGTCCAGTCAAACCATGGCAGCTGCAGTTTATAATTATCAACATAATATGGTGTTCCCCAGTGGCCCAGTGACCCCTCCATCCATGAAAGAAGGTAAGGATTTTCTTATTGTTAATGGATTTTAAAGTAATGTTTATTTTTTAAAAGAAAACAACATTCAAATTGATATTAAAAATAGTCAAACATAAAAGTCCAACTGGTAGTTACTTTCTCTTTTCTTTTCGGACTGACGTTCGGGGGTCCTTAATACCACCCAGAGTACAAATGGTGTTAGTCGATGTTAACTCTGCAGGATTTCCTAATATCAGTAATATTTTACAACTTATTTTAATCACCTCTGCAGGTAGTCCCATTACCATATATATTAAAGACACTTTCATTTTTATCACTAGTTTTGCTCTTCAATATTTGCTCCTACAAAGAAAGGATATTAGCACATCATGGCGAGTTGTACTTCGTTTACTTAACTTGTTTTTTTTTTGAAAAAAAAACAAAAAAAAAACAACAGCGCTTATTCGGCAGTTGTAGGGGAACAGTAATTGCTCAAAAATCAAAATTACCCACCTCAATTTGTTATTGCAGACTAAGAAAAATACATCTCAAAAGTCGACCCGCTACACAAAGCTAAGTAGAAAATTGAGCAATCCATCCGAGTACACATATATATTTGAGCAATTATCAATAAAAATTACTCCTTTTTCTCTTTGAAGTGAACAACTATAAAAAATTTTCAACTAGCTAAAAACAAAAGCGAGAAATCTTTTCGTTTGAAGATTATCCCAATTAAGTTGGCGCATTTTATTTATTTTTTAGGGGAGCGACCGGTAATGTCATTTTTATGTGACTTATGGAACTTTATTAGATTTGTAATGAAGATTTTTGTTGTCTTTTCTGTATTAGAATTCTAATATTTGGTAGATTTTTAGGTAATTGATGATTTGATTTTTTTATGTTTCGTTAGATATTCAACGGGAAGATCAAATTCGAGTTTCTGGGAAAGGTAAAAAAATCCGAAAACCGCGAACCATTTATTCGAGTTTACAACTTCAACAGTTGAGTAAACGATTCCAAAGAACTCAGTATCTCAGTTTACCAGAAAGAGCGGAACTTGCGAGTTCTTTGGGATTAACTCAGACTCAAGTGAGGATAATCTTGTCGTTCTTTTCTTAGAAAATTATTTTGTAGATTTTATAGTAAAAGAAATGTAAATAATTTCTTTTGGAATAGAGAATATTCTCTTTTTTTATAATTTTTAAAATTATTTAAAAATTTTATTTTAATTTTAATTTAAATTTAAAATGGTATAAAAAATTAATATTTTAAATAAAAAATTGAATTTTTTTGTTAAAAAAAATTCTTGTCACTAATAAATTAATAAATTTATGCTTAATTAACGTTATTTTCTCGGATTTTTTTTCTCAAATTTATACTAATAAAATAAGAAAAGAAAAGAAAAAAGATAATTGCTCGATGATTAATTCGTTTGAATATATTAATTATTTATGGTGTTTTTTTGTTGAAATTAATAAATTTATAAATAAAGTATTGAGATTTTTTTAGGAAAACATTTGAGAAATAATTTTAGATTGGTAATTATCATGGAATATAATCTTACCTTGTTCTTTTTCTCCCACTCCCTTCAATGGGCAACAACAATGATAATACCCCAAAAAACATGTTTGATCAAGGTATCATTGAAATAAGAAAGTAGAAGTTTATTACATTCACCCACCCGACAACGGATTTTGGGGACCTATAATTTTTATTATTTTTTTTCAACTTTTGAGGCACGAAAATTCAATTTTTTGTCCTGAGGAGATATATTATACTTTAGCCGGTATCAGTGGCGGATTTAGCTATAGGACTAGAGGGGCAGGCCGCCCCCCCACGCCCCTGTTGGATTCTAAATGGCGCCCCCAAGATGAATTTTATAAATGTGTAGTTTTGTGTACAAGAATAAACTGCATTATGATTAAGTTTCATGCTTAACACCGACACAAGATCTGTGATGCAGAAGAACTAAATGGATTGGTTTGGTATGCATTATTAACGTGTACACTGCAACATATTCCTGCTGATGCTTTGCTATTTGTAATATTACCATGTTGTGTTGTTAGACATAGATGCAGTGGCGGATTTAGATAATTTCGTATTAAATTAATATTATTCCATGTATGTAATCGATAAATTAGATTAAAATTTAATTACTAAATCTACTACTAACAATACACGTCTTTCACGCCAGATTTTACGGCCGGAGTAAACCCAAATATTATTAAAAGTCGGTAATAATGACGGATCAACAAAACTTCATTATTTTTAATAGTTATTTATTTTTTGGTGCTGCCTACCGCTGGAACAAGATAGCGGAGAGCATACAAATTGTGTATATTATAGTATTTACTCAATATTAAAATTAGTATGGCTAGTACTACTATTATCCCCCCACGCACCAAAATCTAAATCCGCCACTGACCGCGATTTATATATTTTTTAATATTTTTTGTTGATTTACTTAAGCGTCCATACCGAGGAACAAAAAGGTATTTGCCCCTAACTCTGGACAAAAATGTTTTTAATAAAAATGAAGAAAAATAATAATTTCATTTAGAAATTTTCAAATAATAATGGAATAAAATAATTCTAAAATCTAAAAAAAATATTTTAGATAAATCGACAAAATAGAATCAAAATATTTTGATACATTTTTTTATTAAATTTTAAAGTGACAACAAATTAATGAATAAAAAATTCAAATTAAAGATATTTTCTTTTTTATTTATTTAAAATATTTTTATTTTCTTCCCGCTTCCAGAAAAACAATTTTTCCGGACGTCCCTGTTCCGTTATTTAAAAAAATAATAATAATATTGCTTTTTAGAGGTATTTATTGAGTTCAATTTTGAATTGACGAGAGGTAACATAATTATTATAAAACAAAAACATTATGAGTTATGTTTATTTTATATTGATGTTTATGTAAATTATACTCATCATAATAAAAATCAAATTAAAGAAGACCGACGGTCGGGGTCTACTAAAATCCTGGGGAACCGGGAATCGTTCAAATGAGGGTCAGCATTTGATGGGTATCAGCACCCTATGGGATCATTAATTTTGATAAATTATTGAGTAAATTTAGACAAGTGACTTTATGTATCTTGTATCGATAACAATCAATCATCCCAGTCTTCCAGTGGGGCTCTGTTGATTTGCGTCTGTGTGCCAGGTGGGGGTCGGTTGCGGCAACGTCCAGCATCCGGTTTCATTGACTAATTGCTGGCGTTTTCTCTTTAAACTGACTGCCGTCACAAATGACCATTCTTGCTGCTAGGGACCGTCAGTCTTTTTTATAATAATCATTGATTAAAAGAGAAAAAAGATGGTTTAGAGGGAACAAAAAAGCTTTTGAAATTTTATTTTTTTTTGATCTGACAGAATAAAATCCAATCTAAAGTACTCTAAAGAAAGTCAAGTTCAGTTTCTATGTAATTATCACGTCAAAACACTGTTTAAATCGAGTGTAAACCGACACCGGTTCGTCATCAAAGTCGATTTTGCTCTGTGAACCATTAAAATCAGTATTTGACAAATTGTCAACATAAAACACACAAAAAAACTAATTCTAAAATTGAAAAAAAAAGAATTGATTAATTTTAATAATGGTAAATTTTAGGTGAAAATTTGGTTTCAAAACCGTCGTTCGAAGTACAAAAAACTGATTAAACAGGGTCAAGATCCGAGTATTTTGATGAATGGAGAGTTTAATGATAGTATGGATGAAATGACGGAAGATCAGATTGATGATGAAGTAAAAACTGACGATTTTTAAAAATCTTTATTTAGAACTTTATTAGAATTGTATAAAACCGAAAGCGGAAATGCTTTTAACAAACGATCCAAATAACACACGGGGCGATAGCTCCGATATCCCAACGGAAACGTCAGAAGCATCCAGTCCCGTTTTGAAACAACAACAGACTGTAACTTCAATCCCTTCCAGTGGATCTCCGGGAAACAAATACTCACTCGATACAGGAATGGTCTCACACTACCATAGCGGAATAGATCCATATCCAACTCAAATCGCAAATCAGCATCAACTTGGTTACTACAACAACAATATGAATAACTCGCAACTCCCGCTGGGAACAGGTGGGTTTATAGATTCAAGTTATTTGGGCATGGGTCAATCCATGAATCATTTGACTTCCCAGTCCGGGTATCAGTATTATTTAAATTCCTACAACGCTAATTCCTATCCCACTTGGTACGCATCAGAATGTTTACTCAATAATGTTGATTTTAAATGAATATTAAATTCCCCATTACAAAAAAGGAAAAAAAAACAATCATTCATTGCAATGATTTTGTAATATTAATAATGTAGTTTAGTAGCTTGGTTTTTTTATAAATGGAAATAAAATTGATCGTTTCTCATTCTCGGATCTCTTTTTATCTTTCTCTTTCTCACACTGTCCCTTTCTTTTTTTCCGAAAACCGATCAAAGAATGTTTATTTGTTAGCAAAATAAACTGTAAAAACTCAATTTTCTTGTTTTTCGAAAACTCGAGAGAATGGTTCCAGATTTTGTCATTGTAAAAATATATTTCGCATTTCACTTTGACTTGTTTCATTTGTTTTATAATTATATATATATATATATATATATATATATATATATATCGCAGTCAAATCTATATACTGTGAGGATTTTTTGAATTAAAGCTAACAAAACATTTTAAATTAATATTAAAGTAAAAAAGTAAAAAAGATAAATTTATTGTAAAATAAGTAAAGACGATAAAATATTTAAAGTTACAAATCAAATTACAATATTAATAATATATAAAAAGAAATGTTTTAGATAAAATTTAATGTAATAAAATTAGTAAATAAAATAGATTTGAAAACGAATTAAATATAACATTTTAAGAATAGTTAAACAGAATTTAATAAACTTTTATAAGTTAAATAAAATATTAAGAAAAGATAAATATCATATTAAATATTGAAAATTAAAAAACGTTTAATAAAATTTTCATTCAAAAGAAAATACAATATTAAAAAAAACAGAATAAATACAAAATTAAATATATAAAATTATTAGAAAAGAGTTTAAGTTTAAATGAATACAAAATTAAATACAAGTATAAAGATATTTGAAAGGAGTTTATTTTTATAGTTTTAAATTACAAAGTTTTTATTAATTAAATATGTAAGAAATTAAAAATTTATTTTACTTGTTTTTACTGTAATATTTTACTTTTATTTCCACAAAAACAAAATAGATAAAATAAAAAAACAAAAGACACTAAAGAGTAATTTCCATTATCTTTTTTCAAATTTATCCAATTAAATTTATTTATATGACGCTTGAGCCATATGATTAGATTTTTCAAAATTTGGCGCCCAAATAAATAGCGCCCAAATGTGCGTTCCCGCAGCCACAATTGTTACCAAGAAGAAAGGATTTATACAACTTCTGGAAAATTAAGTTTGACTTAAATTGTTAAATTTTCATACATCAGGAGGAAATACGGTCAAAATAGCGACTTTTTTAATGGAAATATTTGAAATAAAAAAGATTATTTCGAAAATTAATATTGATATTAAAGTTTTCGTTTAAAATGACTATTAGTTATAAGTGTAAATAAATTTAGATATTTTATATGAAAAAAAATTTTTTTTAATTGCATTTTGCAAATTTAAATATATTTTAGTTACTATTAATATGAAATTTCTTACATCGAGAAAAGGAGGAGAAATGATCAATTTCGAAGGATTATTATATAGAAGAGACAAAATTCAATCAAATTAATTAAATTGAGATATCTAAATGTGAGACGTAAGGGTCGCCTAATTACATGTCTTCAATTTCGCCAACAGCTAGAACCAACGGTAAGTACTGGTACCCATACGCGTTCTGGAAATTCAATTGAAGTGGGATTTCGAAAAATAGAAAATCTTATTAAAATTACTGCTACTTCATCGCGGAATCTACCTCTAAGAATTGTACAGGATGCATTGGCCGGAGTTAATGTGGAACTTTCGTCAACTTTAAGTTCTGTAGAGAATCGTCGTCTGATCATTAGGCGGAAAAGAAAAGCTAACTTCGATAATCATTCAGCCCCTACCAGTCTCAGAGAAATGAGAATTCCTCTAAATTTGAAACTTCCTATAAATCAACGACCATTTTTATTATATGATAGTGGTCAATGTTATGGTAACAGGATTATTATTTTCATTACTAATCAATTTCGTAAACGGTTACATGAATCTGAGCACTGGATGCATAATGGTACATACAAAGTATCGCAAACCTTGTTTTATCAAGTTTTCCCAATACATGCTTTAATAAGAAACAATTTATTACCATATGTATTTGTTCTTTTTCTAAGTAAGCAACAATCAACCTATTGTGAAATGTGGAGACAAATCGAAATTTTAAGGCCCGAACTTTCTACTAGAAGTATTCAAATAAATTTTGAATTAGCTTCTAAAAATTTTATAACAGAAAAATTTCCAGAAATACAAATTTATGGCTGCTCCATTCATTTAGGACTATCGCTTTGGAGAAAAATGCAGGATAAAGGATTAAAAAATGTCATATTCAGAGAACGATAATATCCTCATATCAATAGAGATGCTCCTTGCATTAGCTTTTATTTCAATAAATGAAGTAAATGCTTCTTTTGACGAAGTTGTTGCAGATGGTCCACCACAACTAGTACCAATAATAAATTCTTTTGAAGATAATTGCCTAGTTAGAAGAAATAAAAGAGGGGTTCGAAGAATCCAAATATTCCCGATAGAAATGAGGAGTGTAAGAACAAGACAAGAATTGGGACTTCCTCATACAAACAACCAGTTTTAAAACTGGAATCATGCCTTCCAAAAGTCAAAAGAAATGTTGCGCCCTTCTATTTATAGATTTATTGAGGTGTTGCAACAAGAAAAATCTCTTCAATAAGTAAATTACATCCAAATTTTACAAGGCAGAGATTTAGTCCAAAAAATAAAAAAAATTGCAGTCATGAATAAAGGAATTACTGTAGTACAAAAAAATCAAAATCAATACAATTTACGAGAGTTCTTACAAGCAATTGCCCAAAACTTGGAAATAAATGTTTCTTAATTGTTTAGTTTTTTATTTAAAATTTTTGCTATATGTTCTTGGAACATTCTCGGAATTATTGTTACAAGTTATTTTCGACATTCAAATTTTATTATAATACAAAAAAAATGATTAAAAATAATATTTCAAAAAAACTTATTTTTATTGAGAAACAATATGTTTTATAAATCATAAACCGTAATAAATAAAAATATTTATAATATTAATATTTGATTCGATTTTAATTTTATAAATTTTAAATTACAATAACAATATCATATACTTAATCATTTCGTGAAAAAATCTCTATTATCATTCTTTAATAATTATCTTTAATCAAATTTTATACTTTTAAATTATAAAAAATTATAATTATTTTATCGTTTCGTTTAATTTTATTAATTTTTAAAAAATCATTACACATTTAAAAATTCTGCATTCTAATTTGTATATTACATTTTAAACTACCTCAAAAATTTCTCAATTCTTAACAGTTTATTAATTTTTAAAATTTCTTTTACAAACTAAACATATTTAAATTTATCTAAATTTATATTTGTAAATATTTAATTTAGCCTTATTTCAAAAATTTTAATAACATTTCTTAATTCATAATTCATATCTTAATTCATATCTCCAAACAGATGTATTGCTTCTTACGGATGTCTTTGAGAGCTTTCGGGATGTAGCACTTAAGAGCCACAAGTTGGATCCAGCTCATTTCTTTACATAAACAAGTATGAGTTGGACAGCAATGCTGAAATATACATGGATAAGGCTCCAAATCCTAAAAGATTATGACATGATCCTCATGCTAGAAAAAGGAATCCGAGGTTGAATCTGGCAGTCTATTCATCGATACAGTGATGCAAACAACAAATACATGAAAAATTATGATCCATCCAAGGCATCCTCATATATAACATACTTGGATGCCAACAATTTATATGGATGGGCAATGAGTGCTCCATTGCCTTTTGACAATTTCAAATGGGTGGATCAGCCAGAAGAAATTCCAATTGAATAACTGGACCCTAATGGAGATGTGGGTTACATATTGGAATTGGATGTTGAATATCCCAAATCCATCCATACAAGACATGAGCAGCTGCCTTTTCTGCCTGAGAGCAAATGTCCTCCTAATGGAAAACATAAGAAGTTGTTGTCATTTAGAAAATCGACAGAGATATGTAGCCCATTACATCAATCTTCAACAAGCTATAAGGAATGGGCTTATAGTAACAAAACTCCATCAGGCTCTTCAGTTTAGTCAGTCAAAATGGTTTAAGCCATATATTGACTTTAATACTAATCTGAGGACCAATGCCAAAAACGACTTTGAAAATGATCAGTTCAAACTGTTCAATAACAGCGTTTTTGGCAAAACGATGGAGAATATCCGTAACAGAATCAACATCGAACTGGTATGTGATTGGAAGCGGGCAAAGAAGTTCATTGCTAAATCAAACTTCCACAGTAGTATTATATACACTGAAAACCTTGTGAGTATACATATGCTGTAGACATCCCTGGAGTTTAATAAGCCGATATATGTGGGGATGTCAATCCTGGATCTATCCAAGACCTTGATGTATGACTTCCACTCTGACATCTGTTGCGGTCGAAAACTCATAATCTATATCCACACCAGTGTTAAGATAGTTTACAAAAGAAAAAAGAGACGTTTAACACCAGAATACATTTATTAATAAACTTATCACATTACAAGGAGGGAGTGCATGTATTTGGCAGTGGCAACAGGATGAGGCGGCTCCTTCCCTCACATCGCGGCCCACCAGAAGGTCCCTAGCAGTTGGAAAAGCCGTTGGTCTGAATAATTATTGAATTAAATAATACGAACTCGAAAATTAACAAAATCGCCTACCGAGCTCCCCAAAAGACTTAGGGTATCAGCCGAACCTTCACATGAAGCTCTTGTCGAGTTGCATCCGTAGCCGAAATCCGCAAACCGATAGGGCTTTCCCAGACGAAGATATATCCCTGTAAAAATCGGAAGATTAATTAAAAATACAAAGATTAATTTAAAAAAATTGCGTGAATCATCCCGAAAGTTCAATAGAGGCATCACGCGATTATTCACTATGAATAATCCGTGAATCATAGAACGCGTGATACAGACCATCTGCAGAGGGTGTGTCGGCACACAGTCAGCTATGTCATATTAAAATAAAAAATTTCCAAAAATTTCTAAAAATTCTGGAGACACACCGACACACCCGACCAATCAAAAGTTTGAAAATTAGTCAAACTGTCGCTGACAAAGCCTGGTTGGCCCACGAAGAGTAACAGGGTGTTTCTCCAGCTCTATAAATGTAACACTCATTCCACACTCATTGAACTATTTTTGAGCAACAATTATTTGAACAAATTCTAGAACATTTTATACTAATTTGAACCGAATATACCTGAACGAAGGTAGACATCGATTTCGAACGATCTCGAAGAATTTGAGCGCACCGAATTTACTGAGAATAATTGCAACTAGAGGATCCTTGAACGGACGTCAAACGCCACACTAGGACGCGTGAACAACTAAGGACTACGAGACAAACTATCGAGGACCGACATAAATACCGAACGAGAAATTCCAAATTTTCATAACCGTTGACAGTTCGAGTTACCGGTAGACCATTCTCCAGATATCAAATCGTAATTAAAACTTCTATTATGTATGCTTTATTTAATTCGATTATTCTAAATATATGTATTATAAATATCGATTCTCTTTTATAATTGATTTTCACTAACCTTAGATTTTATTGCATTCCTACAAGTCAGAGAAAGGGTAGATGCCCCGGTCGTCGTCGTCCCCCTTACAATGTCCAGAATTGAAGATCAATTTACCGAGCATTTAGTGGAAACTCTCGGGACTTTCCATGAACCCGAGGTCGATGTAAATAATAATGACATTCGAAACGAGCCACGATTGGTTATTACCGACGTAAGATCAATATCGCTGAGCGATATGTTGGAAGCGGCCGAACGTTATAGCCCACTAGCGCGGGTGAAATTCGATTATAAATGACCTTCCGCTGAAATTAATGTCAAATATTTAAACGAATAAAATTTTGAGAAATTTTATGAACACGAGTTTTCTTGATTTTAGGACTTTAAATTTATCTTTTGAATTTATTTAATTTTAGGACTTTAAATTTATCTTTTGAATTTATCAAATCAAGTGCAGTGAACTTTTGTAAATAAGACAAATTTCGAATTCGTCAAATCAAGTATAATGAAATTTTGTAAATAAGTAAAGTTTCAAATGAGATTTCTCTGAAATTAACACGTATAAGAAAGATAAATGTTGCCTCAGCATCAATTTAACTTTAACTAAAACAAAATGCGTTGAAATGAGATAAGAAATTAGTTTTCTCTTGAGAAATTAATCACCTATTCTAGTATCAGAATTTTAGCTGGTCTAAGAACCTAACAGCGACAACTCGCGTTAAAAATGAAGCGAATCAATAAGAATTACAATCTGTTGTTGGTAAATCGACCAAGAAGTGTCCGTAAGGTACTAAACCGAAATCAACAGGGGTGACTCAAACGATGACATAGTAAGGTAGTACTGAGTGGTGATATGTAGTTCGTTGATACAAATAAACCCAAACTGGTGATTATTTACCGCAATGCGTGATGATAACAATACATAACAATAATGATTTAATTATTTCAGATACAAGGGGACACCAATAATACACGTACATAATCGGGACGATGATTATCCACACTACGCAACTATGCCGCAAGTCTAATGTTACCCAACAGTGCCGCAAGTTATACAACACTCAAACACAACAGTGCCGTAAGTTATGAACGTCAATATAACAATCGCATGGTAGGCAAGCATAAGCGACGCACTCACTAAATGATTATATAAATACATAGGTTTTAAATCATCCCCTAAGCTAGGTGGGGGGCACATAGCCCATCCCGTCTTGATTTGAACCCAAAGGCCCCTTGACTTGGCACTGCTAGGTAGATGCCAGGCAAGATGGGAGGCGTCCGACCTTACACATAATATCGTTTAAAATTAGAGTAAAATTAGAGTGGGTTGTGGTTGACCCTTAATAACCACTGGGGGCTCAAGAGTCATCAGAAATGTTCCAACTCAGAAGGGTCGTGACACATCATGGTCCCCAAATTCCAGGATTTATAGCTAATTTATATGGATACTGATAGCTTTGTCTATCAGATTCCTACAGAAGATCTGTTTGCGGAGTTTTTTCAAATCGCTCAACATATGGATACCTCAGACTATCCGAAGGATCATCCAAATTATTCAATATCAAATAAAAAGATCCTTGGAAAGTTTAAGAATGAAGTCAATTGACAAATCATCTCTATATTTGTGGCATTACTGTCTAAGGTGTATGCCATTGATGTTGATGGTAAGATCAAAAAGTGGACCTAGGGAGTTCAACGGGCAACGTTAGCAAACCAAATCGGATTCCATGATTATATGAGAGTGATGCGGGAACAAATCAATATAATTTCTGAAATGCGAAGGATCCAATAAAGAGAACATCAAGTCTCCACAGTAATGATGCGGAAGAAAAGCCTAGTCAGGTTTGACAATAAATGACATATTTTGACAGATGGAATAAGTACATTACCTCACCGACATTATTTTTTGTGAATGATCCACTTGTATATATTGTACATATGTAAATAAATAAATGTTGTATATAATCTTGTTACGTTTTAATTCAATTATAGGTTAATTAAATAATCATTACAGAAAATAGCATGTAAAACATTTATTAACGTACAACTCTTGATGATAATATGAACAAGTACAACATTTCTCCATTCATTTCTAAATTCAACTTCAATGTCTTAAATACATATTTCATTTGTGTTTCTAAATCCATTTTAACAAATGTTTTAACCCATTATTTATAAATTAAGAGTAAATTATTACAAAATTTATTAACACTTGCATTTATTTACAACTTGCATTAATAATTAAATACAACGAATTTCTGACAATTTCAATATTGGATAACTTTTGCCATTTTTTTCTTTTCTTCCTTGTATGCATATTTTGATGAATATCATGGAATAATGAAACAAGTCCATTATTGGTATTTCGTGACCCATAAAATCTCTGAATTTTAATCCATCATCTGAACGGAAATGTTATTCTCTAATGTGACTCAGCTTTCCATCGGGTCTTGCTCCTACTTCTTGTAAGGCTACATTTAGAAGATCATAATTGCGATCACTTATATCCTTTACATGGAAGCTGAATTTGCTCTTTCTAACATGTACCGGATCAGTCAATTCAATTAATTATGGACATTTCAAAAACTGTATCTGGTATCCCATATAGTTTGTTGATGGTGTTAAATCCCATGTTAATGGGTTTATTTGTCAAGTCTTCTAAATTCGCATTGTCTTTCTTAATGAATGTTTTGTTTGAGCAGCATTTATCTCTTCAGCAACTTGGTTAACTTTTTTAAATGTTTCATTATCAATGTTGCACTTCATTTCAGCAGCAGCAGTTTGATTTTGACACGACATCTTGAAATATTGACAAAAAAATTGATTTATGTATGGAGCGAAAAAAATTTGACATTTTCTTAACCAGATTTTGAAATAATGATAGATGTCTGATAAGAAATTTAAAATATTGATTAAAATTCAAATTTCGTTAACATAATGCATGAAATTCGTTGACATGATGAATGCAATATATTGACATGAAGGATGAATGATGATATCACCTTGGATACGGTCATGTTTTGAATGGTTGATAAGATAATTATACAATATAATATTTTACATAATAATCTGTTTTAATGTATCACTTCAAAGAAATAAAAATTGAATATAATGAACTCTCACAAAGTAAGTAGATGTCGACCCCCTCTCGGGGGGGGTCTTGTGGTCCTGAAAGCCCATGCATGTTTTAGGTATACTATACCTTCATATAGTTTTTATGTATATATTATTAAAAGGCTATGTGTTATGGTTACGGTAACCAAGGTAATCTTGATGGTTAATGCTAGACTCAGGTACTTTCGCAGATTATATAGATGTTATGTACTTTTTTGAGAATTTCAGAAATATTCAAAAAAATTGATTTTTCTGCACTTTTTCGAAAATGTTGATATGGAATCTGAATGTATGTATATGGGTTTCTATTCAAGTGCATCAGTACTTTATTGATATTCTGCTTCCTAAAATCGATGTGCATTTTGTGAAAATTTGTAGATTATGCTAATTATAGGAAAAAGTAATCAATATATGAAAATTGTAATTGCACATTAAGATAGACAATCAAAATGTGCATTTAACACATGATATCGATTTTTGCCACTAGCACTTTTAAAAAGTTTTATGTATTGATTTTTGCACTTTTGCAAATGTGCAGATTGAAAAGCACTGTGCTAGCACATTAAAAATGTGTGGCACAATGTGCATTATCGATTAGCTTTTTAAAAATATTGATTAGCACATTTGGTAACTGTACAGTGATCGATTAGCACTTTTTTCTACGGTTGCTATGGATACGGTTACCGTGTAGCCCCTCACGAGACGAATCCTTGAGCAGAACTTTTGAGACAACAGTAGATCCCCAAAATCAAAATCAAATCCTTTCACCGAAGTCTGCAGGACGAAATTTAGTAATCAACACAATTTAGACGCAGTCCAACAATCGGATACCAATGAGATCATGAATATTTCGTAGGGAATTAATTCAATCGACAGTAAAGAGCTATCATTGTCATTTCCACAATTAAAAAAATATACAGTGAATATGAAAATTGACACCGGAGCAGCTGTATCAGTAATTTCATCGTTTATATGGGATAAACTAGATCGACCTGCTTTGGAAGGGCATATACGAAGATTAATCTGTTACGATGGCCACATCATTCAATCCATAGGTAACATCAAAACGGAAGCACGTTTCCCTGACGGAAAAATAATAACATTGTCTTTGTCAGTCGTCGAAGCCAATAAAACATTCAGTCTACTGGGTAGAGATCTTATCAATGAAGGTGTATATCATAATGAAGAAGAGAAATAACCACCCATCAAAGGTTTTATCGCAACGATGTCAATAAAAGCCAAAAGCAAGCCCATGGTCTATGTCGCATGCAAGGTTCCAATGACATATGAATAAGAAATTTCTGAAGAGCTCAAACGATTGGAATCATCGAACGTTGCGGAAACGAAGGCATGGAAAATGCTTCACCGGTGGTATGGATTAGAAAACATAAGGGAAAATTACGAATGTGTGCTGATTATAAAGTATACATGAACGAGAAATTATTAACAAACACGTATCCCTTACCACGTAGGAAGAAGTGTTTCGCAACATGGCGAAATCAAATTTTTTTGCAAAGATTGATCTTCAGTCAGCATACTGACAAATTTCTCTAGATGACAAGGCGAAAGAATTGTCAGCAATCAACCCATCAATGGGCTTATTCAAAGTAAAAAGGGTACAAATGGGGACGAAAAACTCCGCGTCAATCTTCCAGGCCGCAATGGAATTTATACTGCAAGAGTTAAAAGGATACATTTGCTGTCAAGATGATATTTCGATCCACTCCGAGACTGCGGTATTACTGACAAAACGATTGAATTCCATACAGAACCAACTTAAAGAAAAAACGTAACTATCAATCCACAGAAATATATCAACATGACTAAAGAACTTAATTTTCGTGGATTCAAGATATCAAATGATGGCATACAACCAAGTGAAACATTAACAAACAAGGTGAAACAAATTGAAGATCCAAAAAATATCAAAGAATTAGAATCATCTTTGGGATTAACAAACTTTTTCGGATGCCTTATTCCGCATTATGCAACCAAAGTAAGGCCCCTGAACGAACCACGAGGAAAATCAAAAGAGTTTATTTGGAATCCAAAAGAGCAGCAAGCATTCGAGCAACTCAAGCAAGAATTATCATCAGCTCCTCTGGTGAAACCATACGATCAAGAGAAGGAAGTTAGTGTAGTGTTCACTAAATCTTATCAGCAGCAGCAACCAATTAAGAATTTTTCTAGGTTATATTTAGTTTAATTTTTGATTTTATATTTATTTAAAATGTCTTAATTGGATTTGCGATACATGAAATCCAAGAGCTGGAAAAATCCAGACTTACATTAAAAAAATAATAAAAAGAAAAAAGAAAAGACATTTGTTTATCCTGACTACGACATAGATTGGCAATATTGTTTAATGGAAATAAAGTTTCGATATTTAGTGTTATTTTAATAATCAACATATTTTGGAATTTTGAATCGATACATTATTATTGTATTATCATAACGTAATATGACTATTATGAAAGAATTTAAATTTATTTCTGTTCCATTGAAATTTAAAGACAATACGATCATCTTCTCAAATCAGAAAATCCACCGATAATTTCATGCAAAAATCGCCGACTGAATTTCTATCCTACAAACCTCAAACTAAAGTGAGACAATGGATATTTGATTAATTCAATCTCAAAATTGCCGGCATGGGACTGGACAAAATGTACTATTTCGAATTTGGGTTTGAGTACTTATGTTGTAAATGCCCTCAAAGAAAATCGGTTCGTGTGTTCGACGAACATTCAAATTATCACAATCCCAACAATCCTCATTGGACTAAATACGATTTTGGGCGGTAAAATCTGTGGCATGATATACGCAGCTGGTCTGAGGCCTGGAGACAGTCTCGTCGCGTTCATGCCGAGAATGAGTTCTCTCGTTAGTGTCCCTTGGATACGCACTTCCGTTTGTACAAGATCAGTGACCCTGGTCACGACAGTCACAATAACAACAGAAGCTTCTGAGCAACAAATTGCTGAATGTATGACTCAAGAAGGACACCCAGTCATATATGTGTCCAAAAGTCTATCAAAAGCAGAACATAATTACTCCAACATTGAAAAAGAGGCCTTGACAATTATTTGGACTGCTCAACGACTACGTCAATTCCTCCTTGGACGTCACTTCACATTAGTCATATACCATAAACCTTTAGAAATTCTATTCGGACACAATAAAGAAATTCCGAAAACGGCTTCAGCAAGAATTTCATGATGGGCAATAACTCTCATGGTTTTTGCTTACTCCATACAACATGAACCAGGTCAATGTATCTCACATTTAGACGCTTTGCCATGCCTTAAACTACTGGAAAACGAAGATGAAAGAGTTATAGCTTCTGTGAAAGACTTCGAGCGAGAGATAATGAATATATCAATAGTCCAACAGGAAACGGATGATGATCCAATAATGATAAAAATCAAGAAACGAATTAAATCCGGAAATTGGAAAGAATACACTAAAGTGGAAGAACCATTTAAATGAGTTAATGAGGCTTAAACAATCGAAAATGGTAAAATTTACTTTCACACTAGAATGTTTATTCCGAAGCTATTAAGAAAAGAATGCTTCTGGAAATCCCATGATACACACCAAGGCATCAATTCAACAGCTAAAAAATTTGTTACGATAGCGATCCCGGATTTTCCAATAACGACGCCACTCCATACGCAAGAAACCTTTAGAAGAAGAGTGAGTTGGTCATAGTCTGGCTCGACTATAATCGTTATGTATAAATAGGTCCCAGGAGCATGTGAAGCGATATTCGGAACTGAGAAACCCGTTACACCTAGCGTCCATGACGATAAGTGTCGAGATTGGCCATGAGCTAGAGAAAAAAATAAATTAATTAAAATCAAAATTCCCGTGAAGACCATAAAAGCTCACCTGAAGGCAAGAGAGACCGGAAAAGAGAGACAGACGAAGGTCACCAGCAACAGAATATCCACAACCTCGGGAGGAGCAGAAAGACGCAGTACAGACACTTTAAAAGACCCTTGAAAAGTGCTAAAAAATTAAAACAAAGTTAAAATTAATTAAAAATACCGTGATTCATGATGAATAAACCCGTGCGATTTCCAGACAGCCGAAACCTAATCATCGGGAATAAACAATTAAATCAGTTAGTTGTGGAATATCGAAAATTATCGAATCGCAATAGCCCTCACCTACTCCCATCCTGTCATAACCGACGAGGAACGTCGTAAATATCGGCAGAACGAACCGGCAATATCCTGTGTATTTCGCAGATGTTATAGATGACGGAATAAACGCAATCTGCTGACCACTCTGTAACCGAATTGAAATTTGATAAACAGACGAACTGCATCAAGTAACAAACCTGTATTCCGAGGAACGACGGAATAAATAATCGTTACTGAGGATATCGCAGCACATCCTGTCATACCATGAACAACGGACGTGCAATCTTCAAATTGTGTTGGTTCCCCCCTCCACCCCGTCTCGTTACCAGATCGTATTCAGGATGTCGTGAGACAGACGCGCAACCTGTTGATATAAATACCCGAACGAATTGTGCGCAGAACACACTTTTTACATACTATTTTCATACAATTTTCAACTTTATTTATTTTGAAAGTAATTCATTTTGGTATAATCCATCACCAACACAACAACTTACAATTTACGAAATTTATTTTTCAATAAAACTTATAATTCGCTTAGTTTATTCACGACAGTTTACAATTACGAACGATTATTTGCGATTGCTATTTTCAACGTCAATTTCATTGTTTCAGTTGATTTGCGAAAGTTTATAACGATCCTTATTATTAACTATTGGAGGTATGTATATGCTCTTTGGGTAGTTTTAATTTCTTTAATTAAGTCTTATATATTATTCGGTATTGTTGATTTTGTAATTTATTTTTAACATTTCTTTGACATTATATTTGCTTAAATTACGCTTCTGATAAAGTTATACATTCGTATTCGGGTGTTAGTTTTGTTGACAATATATTCTGTTCAAATTATTTCGTCTCATTATTGTTATTTCAATTAACGTATCATAATGGAGTATGCGAAATGGGAGTGGTATCCAGAGATAGTGATCACAGAAGGTGAGGATCGGAATCGCGATAGTGGTTCGCCTCCGTCTCCAAGGGATCGAGTGAGAGGGTCCTTGGAGTCGGAAGCGTAAGTGAGTCGTGAAACCGTTGTGAATAATTGTAAATAATTCTGAAACGAGAATTTTACGATTACTTTATTAAATTTTTCTTTATGTAATTTCTTTAAAGCTTATAAAAGTTTCTAAATTAATAACATGATTACTTTAATACCGTTTATGACTATTGTTATTTTGCATTTGGTTTTCCTTTAATAATTTTGGATTATTTTATTAAACTTATTCCGAATCGTTTTATAATTAATCTTATTCAACTATGGTCGATTTGGTTTGGAGCGTTCACATTCCTCTTAATGGTTCTAGAGATTAACTTTCGTTCGACAATTTAGTTCCTTAGTTATAATTAGGAACTTTTTCCTTAACAAAAAACGTAATTAATTTAATATTGTTGCATTTTAATTTATATTCGGTTCTGAATAATTTAAAGAACTTTAATAGTTGTGTCATTTTGTAACTAATTTTGATTAACTGTTGTAAATGTGTAAAATCTTCCTTTTCCTTTAATGTTTTCTGAATAAATTTTCATTTAGTAAATTTTGGTAATAATTTAGTTATGCTCTAAGTTAAAGATATATTGAATTGTAAATAATTGTAATGAAGTAATGTAAATGCGCTATGTTCGATGCGATGTATGAATCAGCTTGATTTTCTTGAATTATGATTAAGCTAATATTGAACACTTTGATGTTCCATGGTGAGTCCTATGAGTCGAATTGGAATCTCGATTAAAATCCTAGAGTTCAGAGTACGTTTAAAAAATCAAAGTTTAATCAGTGAAGTTGAATAAATGGTTACAACCTTATGTCAGTTAAATGTGAAATCGGACGGATATTAACTATTAGGAGTTGTACGTGTTATCATTCAAGTTCTCGTCGACAATCAATTAAATTTTAATAGTTTAGGAGTCAGATTTAGAATTTGAATTCCGTGTTGGACGTTCAAATTACTATGGACAAATAAGAGAATAATATTGTCAAGTTCGTGTAGTATAGAGAGTATATATCGAGAGAAAGAGATGGCATAGACCGAGATCGAATAAAAATTCAAAATCGTGAAACGACGTAAAGTTAAATTTGAGTAATTTGCGAACTAACGTAAAAGAGGCTAACAATTAAGAGAACGAATAAATTAGATTTGAGTTAGAACACAGAAAGTGAGTAGTGTTGTTATTATAAACTTTTGATCCCAATTCAGCATGTAATAATTGACATTTCACGTTTTATGAGTATGAGGGGTTAATTTTAATTTTTTATCTCGCCTGAATAGTTTATTATTTTTTAATTTAAAGGGTAAAATATTTTTATATTAATTTGCTTGTTAAATATTTTTAAAAATTAA
>MQRK01178891.1:61942-75943 GCA_001938485.1 Girardia tigrina
ATTGTTATATAACATGAGTAATATATATATACTAAATTACAGAGATATATCTTAAATAATAGAAAAGATAGGGCTTTATTTAAAAAAGTGATAATTATATGACTCAGACTGTATTTAGAGGGTTGTTATGAAAGGTTTCACTGCATTTTAATTATGTAAATAATTTCAATTATAAATAAAAGAAGTTTTAGACGTATTCTAATTCTTTTCTGTGTTTATATGACACTCTTTACCAATTCTTTACGATTATAATTAAAATATATTTAATCAAACATATTATTTATTACATTTTAAATGCCTTATCATATGGAATAATGAAAAAAATATAATTTGAACAACTATTTATTATTTCAGAATATATTTCGTTCTTTTTGGTAGTAGTTAATATAGCTATGAGGTCCACTTTTTATTAAAGAATTTCCATATAGCCCGGAAAAAAGTATTTTCTTTTTTAGTTCATTCTAGAAAAACGTGGTTTTTTGAAAAATTTTATATATAATATTTTTGACTATTTTTTGATATATTATATTTATGAATCGATCTTAATTATCAATAATTTTATCGTTTTTGAGTCGAGATTTTGAGTCCACTACTCGAAAGAGTTGTCCTATCGGGTAGATTTTAGTGACAAGATTGCCGGTTGGTTAATTGGAGCATTATGGAATATGTTTCGGTGTGATCTAATCGTTGAGTCACGGTAAAATCTTGAAATATTTTGTCTGGCTTAAAAAGTTTTGACCAAATATTTTGGCACCGATTACTGATATTGATAGCTCAGTCTTAAGTGTGCTATTTCCGCAACTAAAACCGCCAAAATGTTGTTTTTTCCACGGGAAAATTATTGGATACCCTAGGCCCAGAAAATCTACTTTTAAACAATTCTCATGACAAATATATAAACAAATTAACTATAATTAATAAGGATAAGTTTTTTATTTTTAAGTTATATTATTTTTATTTGCATCCAATCAGAATTTTGGAATTGTTTTCATCTTGATACAGATTACTCATTTAGTATTTTTTATTGTTTCAATTTGTTCTTTCAATAAACGAACGACCTGATGATGTTCTGTTAAGAGCGAAATGTCCTGAATTTTAGAACTATTAACAAATGATTTTGCTTATAACTAAAAAGTTGAATGCAAGTTATGGTGACATCTCTATAAAGATCTGTATGTACAATAAGCCACTTCAGTACTATACATAATCGTTCATGGTTGATTTGATAATCACGAGAAATATTTAGATTTTCGAGGGTCTCTGTTATTATAACAAAGCAGCGTCATCACTTGAACTTGGAAACAGGTTGCATAATTTTTCAGTCCCCTGAAATATATTAACAGCAAGAAGTGTAGCGTGACCTTTAAATCTATATTGACCAAAGCGACCTTATATTTTAAATTCCTCCCACTTTTTTAGTTATGAGCAAATGTATTCCTGTTGTTTTCTTGTTTAAGAGAAAATTTATTTTATTCTTTTTAGTCCACGCAGAAACGTGGTTACTTAAAAAATTTTACATTAATTTTCTTTCGGTCTTTTTAGTCTGAATAAAAACGTAGTTTTTAATAATCTTTTTTTAATATTATTTTAAACTTCGTTTCTTCTGTGCAATTCAAACTGCTCTAAATAACTGTAAAGTTAAATATGGGATGAATTTGTAGCCAAAAATTGATCTTGGAATTTGTATCTTTGAAATAATATATTCTTATTTATTTATGTCTTCATTAGGATTAAAATATATTATAATATGTATTTTAAAGTTTATTCTAGTACGTTTTATTAATTCAGAATCAAATATATCTCAATCGAGTTTTACTCGAATGAGAAACAAATTACTCCTAAAGTAGGAGAACAATTCCAATCATGATTGTGACATAAAATGAAAATTCTTTCAACAATTTTTATTAAAAACTGAACAAACGTAATATTACATTTTATTAAGGCTCCCACTATTTTGTTCCTTCTTATTGTTTTGATTAAGAATATTTATGATGTAGTATTTTCACAACAATAAATTTAAAATTTATTATCGGAAATATCTCTTAAACACATCAACATACAATTTAATTATTATTTATAAATTATTATAGTCGATTCTCGCTAATCCGTGCATTATGGGAGCGAAAAAAACGTCTTTCGGATAGATTATCGAATTTGAACAAAATAATATTTTGTTCGTTGAGCAAAAGTGCCCGGTTGGTACATAAATAAATTCGCCGCATGCATCAGCCCGAAGGCGTCCTCTGCATCGGCCCTGATTTCCACAGGGATTCTTTCACTAGCGGCCTCCCCTCGCCACCCATCAATTGGGTGAACGTTTCCGCCAAGCCCGACACTCTTGCTCAACTTTGCCTTAATAACTCATCATCGAAGGTCATTTCATCCTCCTATGATGAGTTATCTACATCCTCTGATGAAACCCCAATCCTCGTAAGAATGTTGAAAAATGTTTTAAAATTTTCTTGTTGTTCAACATATGTTCCAACAAAATCCAAAAAATGACCGTTATAACCGAAGGTCGAATTAAACGAAACCGGATTAAGGTTCGTCGACTGTATTATCATGTTATATTGAAGCAAGGGCGGGTCCAGGGGACAAGTCTGGGATGGGTAATTTTTCGATAAATAAAATTATTGGAGTCCGATTAAAGTATTTTATTATCAAAGTACATACAAAACAACCACATTCCTGTTCGGAATACTTATCGTTATCCTTGAATAATAAACGAACACTCCGAGCTAGAGTCATTCATTGGAGTGCATTACTCGTGTCTTCTTTGTGCCCTACTACTGCGGTAGCTACTTTAGGTTAAGAGCTGATAGTTTACAGTAACAAAATGACTATTTTACTCCACAATCATATTTACTCAATTTGTAATATTTGTTGTGATTTATTTTCATTTTTAAGTATGTTTATTTCTTCTAGATCCACACTGAACAATGCTCAAATATCACAATATGCACTCACTGTACGCAGTTGTGCAAAACATGTCACTCATTATCCATAAGCATTAATCAGCATTACAATTATCATCATCCTATCAGATGCCAGAACCGATTCTCAGAGCACGAACATCTTAATTTTTCACCAATAAATACATCTCATTGCTATGATCGTCGGTTAAACCTTTCAGATCTTTGTAGATCACATTGTAGTTCTGTGCTCTCCGAAAAACCTCAAGATTTACACGTATCTCCAATTGTCCCCAATCGTATTCGTCCAAACTCATCGGAAAGTAGAGCAATACAAATACATGTTGAAGAACATGGTTAGTAAATGCATGCTATTCTACTATTTTGTTATCTCATTATTGAACAGCGTAATTTCATTATCAAATTGAAGATAAGAAAATAAATTAAATATCAAAATAGGTTTTATTTCAGTTATTAGAATTATGAGAAACTATTCTAAATCTAATTTGTAAACTTGTGCCCAAAGATCCAGTAATTCTTAGTTCGAAAATGATATTACTTTTTTTATAAAGACTTTTTTATCTTTTTCTGTTTCTTCATGAACTATTTTGAAGCGTTCCATATTTGACATGCAGAAGATTGAAAATAATTTTATTGTTTATTAGGTCTAACCTTTAAGTTTATATTTCTAACGATAACTTTGAAAAATATTTTATTATTTTTTTATTCAAGTTGAAAGTGAAAAAAATATATAAAATTAATAAATCTATCTATCTGGAACTTGTTTCGAATTGCAGTTAGATTCTTTTTGTATTATTTATATATTTTCATTATTTATATTTATAAACCAAATGTTCCTTTCATCTCCTTGGTCAAAAAAGTTTCGATTAAATCATGTTTTTTAAATTTGTCAAACATGAATTTTTGTTGAAATGTTTGTCTTATAGATTAAAATATTGTTGATTGTTTATTGCTTTTTTTATATATAAAGATATTATATAACTATATGTAATAATTAAAATTAAATAAAGAGTTAAATGGTTTGTTCTGATTGGTCGACTAATCAGAGTGGGCTTCGTCAGGAGGAAGTGATATTTAATTTCACTTTTGTGTAACGACTGACTTAATGTAAACAAAGTTATGATTATCATTTGTCGAATTACTTTTTTTCTGTAACGAATTAACAATTTATCGAATTATTTACGAATTACTGATTATAAAATTTGATTCACGAATTTAAACGATTTTTTTTAAAAAAATTACAATTAGTTTTTTTAAACAAATTATTGAATTTTGAAAACGAATATTATGTCTGATGGAGTTAATCGAATTAAAGAATTTTGGACGAACGAATAATTATTTTACAGTCATAACAGAATTTGAATTTATAATAACAAAAGTCATCTGTTTTATTTTCACAAAATCGAAAGTTGTATGAACGAAATCTTTTATTTATCGATTATTTTGTTGTCGAATAGTGGTCGAATATTTTGTGTTAAGCGAATTATTTTTAATTTGATTTTTTTAAATGTCCTTAATTTTCATGGAAATTGGAATTAGATTTTATTACCAATAAAAAAAATATCTAAATGATGGGCACAGAACAAAATTATCGAGCGCCTTGACTATGGAGTTCAACGGTATTACCGTTATCGGAAATAACCTATAATTACCGGTAAATTATTTTAACGGTATTACCTGTATAATGATTTTCGGTAACGGTAAATTACCAAAAAATTTTAAAAAATGTTTTGCATGAATATAACTTGTAAAATATACTTCTAGGATTTAATATAGGATTCAATTTACATTATATTGATGATTTTTGGAAAATAGGCCTGATTCGAATTAAAAATAGAGCTACAAGTGAAAATTAAAAAAAAATTAATTGTTTTAAAGTTAGATGATTTTGAACTTGTTCTTGATGATATAAGTGCTTTAACTACCGATGGAGCATCTGTTATGCAAAAACTAAGAAGAATTTCAAATAAAATACATCAGTTCATGGTATACATTTGGCAGTAATAAAAACACTATATAAGGTATAAGGATATTGATACAAATAATTGTGAAACAAATTATAATGACATTTATGATGAAAGACGTTGAAAAAGAGGAAGATATGTATGATGAAAGTGAAACTGGAATGGGCGATTCGGAAAATTGATTTTTTGATATTGACAGTCATACGGTTATAAGATTTTTCCATTTCATCATCGCTATCTTACGTTTAATCATCGGAACCAGCTGTAATAAATTCTTGAATTTCTATTGCTCTTCTGATGTGGAATATGTGCCTTGTAATGTCATTATCTTCGAATTCTACCTCTACTACGGATTTAAATTATATGATTACATGTGGCCTATTTCTTGGTCCATCGCATTTTCCATTGATTTTTAGATAAATAATCTGACAAATACTGAAAGGATTTTTCTCTGTTGTTTTAATCATCATTCTAGTTACAAATTATAAATGAATTTATATTTCATCTGTCAATCATCTCATAGGCTGTAGAGATTTAGCAGGGAACATAAATTCATATTGTCCTACATCTCTATTACCGGTCGTACTATAATACCAAGCACACATTCACTAATCGTCCTTTTAGATCTTTTTAACATTGTCTTATTGGTTCATTGGTGTCTCTCACATATCCTATTTCATTGATATTGATAGGCTGATGTAAAATCTTTTACAATTTTCCATTTCTCGATTAACTGTCTCATTGTGGTACTTCTGTAAGTAACTTCATTTTCAGAAAAACACATAATATCTGTGAGGAATATTTTAAATTGTTTGAATGTGTAAATGTATGGATGCTGTATGTTGATTTAAATATGTTGAATTTAGAATGGTGATTCTCCCACCCAGATGGAACTTAGTATTATCTGGAAAATGATATTATTGAAAAATGCAGTTCGCCGTGGGATTTTCCGCTAGTATGCGTATGAAAAAAACAAACAAGATATTCGAGTATGTGTTGATTTTTGACAATTAAATAAAGTCACAATCAGACCAGCTTTTCCGAAAGATAAAGAAATTTCTTAATACTATCTATATGGTCATTCATTCCTTCGGTGGATTCATTACGCAACTTTCTCCAAATGCAAATCTTTGTTGCCGAGTCTGTCGTCAAATATGCAACATTTTTGAATTAAGTCAAGTCAAGATCAATCCAATCCCGCAAGATTCCATGTACTTCTTGTCGCTTTGTTTTATCGAAATCTCTTTTGACAAGTGTTGGGTTCTTGATCAATATTAGAATTCATTAACACCAAAAATTTATAACACAATTAAGAATTATTCAAACAATTTTTGTTGTAATAAAAATTGTTGTTTTTAATAAAATTTTTTTGTAGAGGAACTTTTTTATCGTTTTCTTTATGACCAGATTCTTATATAAAAATATGAAATTATAAATATAAATAATTGATAAGTGATTTTAAAATAGAAAATTTTTAATTCTATTTATTTGAAAATTTTTTAATTCTATTTAATAAAAATTTTGTTTTCATATTTTTACTAAATTAACCTTAATGATTTTTTATTATTTTAGAATTAGTTTAATGTTATTTCTTTTTTTGTGAAACATTTCTAATTAATAAAGATTTTAACGTTTTATTTTTTTTTCAATATTTAAGAATTTTATTATTAATATTTAAAAGCATTTTTACCTACAATTATTTTAAATACCATAAAATTTAAATACCAAAAATAATTTATAGTATTTCACAGTGATTTACAAATTTTATTATTATTACGATACGTTAATGATAAAAGTCTTAATTAAATTCTTTTTACAAAACTATTTAGAATAATTTTTAAAATTATTACAACCTATTTTATCCTTGTATTTATATATATTTTTTTAATCAATTATTTAAAAATTCATTATTTCCCAATTAATTTCATTTTAAGTTTTTTTTACTCTTCAAATAAAATTCGATTATTCTCGAAAATAACTTTTTTAAAATTAATTACGATATATTTTTAAATTATAAATGTTTAGACAACTTTTGATTTTAAATATTTACTTATTTCAAATATTATTTAAAAAAATTATTTATTCAAAAATTTAAAGGAATGAGCTTTTCACATGAGTCCTTTACAACAAACTTTTGGTCTCTTCCACTATAAATCACTTTTCTCATTTAGTTCCGCACCCTCACATCTTTGTCTAAGCCAATCATTTCTATCGGTTTATTCTCCAACCTAAACCACTGAAACATTCTTGCCACCATATCTGCATTATAAGTGCTTCCTATAATAGGTACATCATTAAAGTATCCCGACGCAGAATTCGTTTCGCTCTAACATCATAACCGAGATTGGGTACCTCTTTTTTCTCTAAACCGTAAACTTCAATGAAAAACTCAAATTTGTCGATCCAACCCTCGACATCCTCTCCACCATCGAATTTCTTGAGATTCTTGATTGATTTCATTGCCGCGATAACTTGTTACAAATTGATGATCAGTTTTTAGTGATTTATTAATATCTGCAATATGCCTTATTTAAAAAGATATTAAAACACATATATGTACAGCTGCCACCAAAAGTTTAGCATATTTAGCGAAATTAAGAAAAATATCAAAAATCTCAAGATATTTCGGTAAACAAAAAAGACAGAATAATTTATTGAAATACAATTTATTAATTGACGTACAACAACCAGAATTCAATATATTGAATGGTGTTCATTATTATTCAAGACCTCTTGAATCAGCGCGCCATTGTGCTGAAAATGATTGCAACCAAGGCGTTTCATTGATGGTTGCAGATGCTACGGTAAAACGTCATTGAGGTGATTTGTCGCCTTCATAGTTATATTCCTGGGATAGAAGTACAAATCTCCTGCCCCACTTCCACAGAAACATCCCCAAACCATGAAGAAAAAAGGATGTGGCACAATTACAAATGTGTACTTGAGCTTATGGCGTGTATTTTTTGGACGATGAACATATTGGATGTAACTATTGAATTGCCAAAATTGACTTTTATCGGACAATAACACGGCTTCACATTTCTGGCGTCCAAGATCCCTACTTCTTACAAAATGCGATTCGGTCATTTACATTCTTATGAGAGAGAAGTGGTTTTTAGCTGGTCTGCGTCTTTTTCAGTCAAAAACATTGGGATTTTGTACAGAGCGAATTTCTCTTTAATAACTTTTTCAATTACATATACATTAATTTATTTTAATAATAATTTCAAAAGTCTTATTTGAAGGATGTGTGGTTGTGTGATGTATAAATATTTCAAATTAATAAAATTCGTTTCTGATTGTTACAAAATACTTCGACTTTACCTTTATGTACGTGTTGGACAAAAGAAAATTGTCGAACTGTATAAATAATCAGTTTTATTATTACATTAGATCAATAAGTTAATTAACTGCAATTATTTAGATTAAATCCCTTAGACAAAGTGAAAATAAAGACTTACGTATATTAAATAATTAGACATGATTTATAATGTCAATATTATTAGCTAGAGTAACAGTACTTTAATAAAGTTTCAACCAAATTAAATTTCAGTAATATTTTATTTAATAAACTAATTCTGTTCCTAATTTACCTTTGTCACTGTACACTCTAATGTCGACTCAAAATCTGTAATTCCCTACTACAATTTCAGACAATCCAGGTATATTTTGTCATTTATTTATATAAAATAGTAGTAATAAAATATTGCTTTTGATTTCCTACAATGAAAGTTCTCGACATCAGCTATCGTTTATTCAATTTTTTAAAAGGAAATAAGATATAATTGAAGAGTTTCATGATTTCACTAGGAAATTGTTGGTAAAATTGGTAAAAAATCAATTACGAATTTTTATAAAAACTAATTTTGATTACGCCGTTTTTACCTTTTACTGGCAAGCGTATTATTAAAGTCTTTTATTTATGGGTAAAATTTTGGGTTTATACTGTAAAAAATTTTGTAAACTAAGAAATAATGGATCACCATTCAATCAAAATCGCTATTTGGCTACCCATAAATGCTCAAATTGTCATTTGCTTCTGAGGTATGCTTAAAGTTCCAGAATTAGCTGTACTAGAAAGTAGCAAAAATTATTGATTCAAAATTACTTTTAAAGCCAGGTTTATATTATAATTGATTCTCGAGTGTGACTTTGAATCCATCGTAATTTTCAACAATTCAATCGATTCGGAGTAAATATTTCGGGTCCGCAATTCGAACTATTTGTCCGATCAAGTTGGTTGCGACGACAAAATGTCCGGCAGATCAAGGAGAGCATTGTAATATGTGTTTCGGTGTGGTGCAACTGTGGAATCACGGTAGACTAGGAATCTTTCAATCGAATTGAGTGAATGTAGAATCATGTTAACCGGAGAGCGTATTCAGTTTTATAAATACCAATAACGAAAATGAGTTGTATTGGGTTTGAATTCAGAATTCAAGTTCATGACACAAAATTTTATTTCTCACATTAACAATTATTCAAACAAATATTTTTGAGGAACTTAATCACTTTCTTTACACAGACCATTATAAATAAAAATAAATACAAATTCCGATATTGTTATTTTATCAATTACGAATTTTAATTTATAATCATCTTTAAAATTATAAAGGTCTTTTATTAAAATTTTGTCATAAAGATTTTATTTAATATTTTATTTGATTTCCATTTCATTTAACATTTTCATTTTAACAAAATTACCTTTTTAATTAACATTTGTATTGTACATTTTCATTTCAATACAATTACATTTTCAAAAAATAAAAAAATTACATTTTAAAAAAATAAAATTTACATTTTCATTTACTTCAATTTTAACATTTTTGTTTTTTTAATGAAAATTATATTTTCATTTTATCTCAAAACAATTATATTTAATTTTAAAATTTATGATTTCATATGATATTTGATTTGTTTTATATTTAAATAAAAATTACAAAATAATTTTTAGTGTGTTTTCATGTCAAATTTTAAATATAACGTTTTATATAAAACTAAATGTTACTTTATTTATAAATCTGTTTATGGATTTTGTATTAAAACCTTAAAAACATATTTTAAATTAGATTGTTATATAAATTAATTTTTTTCGCTATTTTATGAAAATCTTATTTTAACATAATCTATAGATTTACTTTTCGAAATGCAATTATTTCATTATTAAATTCAGTAGATTTTAAATTCAAAAATTTTATGAACTCACCAAAGCTCCTAACAATTTGAGTATAAATTTTTGAAAATATTTATCAGCTTGCCTGAATAAATCTTCCAGAAAGATCATTTTCTACCTTAAAACGAATTAAAACATATTTAAGGAGTACAACTTGCGAAACTCGACTAGATAAATTTGCATCTCTAAATATTCAAAGTTAAATTAAAGTAACAGCTGAAGAAGTGATAGCTGAAATGAAAAAAAACAATCACGAAGATTAAATATATATATATGTGTTAAATATATATTACGATTTCAAAATTAAAATTCCAAAAAATTTTTAATTAAACTTTTATTAACAATAACAACCATTATTAACAACAACATTATTCAAATTTTTTGGTAATTTATGGATTCTATCAAAAAAGAATTTCGGTTGTTTCGACGCATTCATTTATCGAGCCATTTCCGCACTTCTTCGTATTTTGAGAATTTTTGTTCCACCAATCCGGGAGTCCTTGGACGAAATAAGTGATAATCCGATGGAACAATGTCAGTAGAGTAGGGAGGGTGGGGTAAGATTTCCCAGTTTCGTTCTTTTATTGTATTTATGATTGGTTTTGCAACATGAGGTCTCGCATTTTCGTGAAGCAATATCGGACACTCGTGTCTTGTGGTGCATTATAAAGGTGTTTTTCAGAAGTCATTTTTTTAAGAATTTCCAAAAGTTTCAAAATGCTAGTCTAGTTTCTAAATTACCTTCAAATCATAGGCATCTATAAAAATAAGTCTATATTAATATATCTATCATAAAAATATCATTTAAAAATATTATTATATATTATTCGTATGTTATACTATTCTTTACATTTTTTAATTGTTTTAAAATTCTTTTTTCGAGTGAACTTTTTTCATTTGAACTTTATGAACTTCATATGCAAAAATGTATGAAGCAATTTTTTGAGCAGTTGAATATTTTCCGGAAATACATGGATCAAAGTGGGACATCATGTTTTATTGATGTTAATACCATCAATAATATTACATAGAAATGTAAATTATTCCTTTAATATAAACTTTCAATATTTTATTAAAAGATCTACTCGGCTTTTTATTTAGACTTGAAAGATCACAATTCTTTGTGGGGGTGACGTAATATCAGCATAAAGTATTATTTGCTTTTGGAGCGTCTTCATTAACAACAAAACGAAATATTCTGACAAATTCAAAAAATTTTCTTTAATGATATTTATTATATTACAAAAATATAAAATCTACTTTTTTATTAATATTTTAAAATACATTTTTGTCATTGAAAAGATCAAATGACAACTTTTTTTGAAAAAGAAAAAAAAAAGTTTGAACCATTTTATTCTTTGTCTTTTTCACGAATTCTAGATGGAATCTGTTTATTTATCTTTTTTATTTACCATAACTTATTTATTTATTAAATTTAACTTCATAATTAACTAAATAGTTCTAAACCTTTTAAATATGAAATAAAACAATTGAATGTGTTTTTAGTAATATTAGAATTTAATATCTCAAATTAAAAAGTAAAATACGTAAAATAAATAAGGTTAAATTAAGAAAAAATTAATTATATATCATTAAGATATTATTTACTTTTAGAAAACTTTTAAACATTTATTAATAATAATAATGAAAATAATAATAATGATATCGGTAACAATATCATTATTATTGTTGCTAGTAATGCCAGTATCGTATATGAATTAATTATGAATGAATGTTTATTGTAACAGGTGTAATTCGATCATTAATCTGCAAGGTCGAATCTGTCTCTGCCTCAGATGGTTCATATCTTGACTCTGGTCGGCGATGACTCCGTGATTCTGTGATTCCTGTTGTGTCTAATTAGCTCTCATAGATATGTCATGCCAAAATCATCGAAGATCAGAAAGTTGACATTTACTGATGTCGCATGATTAATATTATAATTAATTCTGATTCTCATTGGCCGGATCGGCCTTCAGAAAATATCGGTGATCAATCAATCCCACACGTGTTTTGATTGCATCAATTACGTCGACTATCACAATATATTGATTTATCACTAATAAATAAATAAATATTTTATGACGCTCATTGATCTTCAGAACATTTGGCATTGTTTTTCAACTGACTTTCATATATGTGGGTGTCAGTTAATTATTTTTGAACAATTACTGTTATGCTTTCTAATACAACTGTGCCAAGATCTGTACAACAATGGTCGGCCCTTAACATACATTTATAATGCCAACTTGTAGATGAGAAAAAGTCAACGAAAAACATGTCATAAACGGTTTTTATCAATTTTTTTATGTATTTCATTTGTATTTCCGAAAAGAAATTCCGTTTTAATTTTTAAAATTGATAATACTTTTTTAAAATTATTTTTTAATGTTATTCAACTGAATGAAATTTTTTTCTCATAACTTTAATGATAATTAACCAAGATAAATAATGAAAGCATTTTAAATAAAATTTGGCAATGAAAATATTATTACAATTAATTGACAAATAACGTACATCAAAATACATTTAGAATAATACTTCCATTAATTATTTAAACGTGAACACAAAACTTTAAAATTACTTATAACAAGTATACTGTTTAAACAATCCTTTCTGTTTTGAACAATATTACTATCATTTTCCTTTGGTTAAATTCCAGGATTTGGTCGTTGAGATTAATGAAAATAAATGTTAATGTCTTCTATTATCCTTTTAAAAATAACATTATGATTATTATTATTATTATTTCTTTGTAAAAGTCAAACCCAACGAATTATGAATAGTTTTTTATAGTTCGTTGGAATTAACCTGTACTATAAAAGTAAAATCAAATCTAATTTTTTATGCTAGGTAAATAAATAAATGTTATAAACTAGTTCAAAAAAAGATATAATTACACAATTACAACCGTAACGGAAAGATGAAAAAAGTATGTGTATCAAATCACAATTAACGAGACGAGATTAATAGGAGGATATGATACAAGCAATAAAGTTACTTCAAATGGCAAGGTTATACGATATTTCTTTGAATGTCAAAAATAATTGGGTTCTTTGGATGGATTTCTTAATAGCTGAATCGTTTCAGTATGGTTCGTTAAATGTTCAAGAAATAATATGAATCGAGTGTTTTAAATGAGGAATGATATGATATTTTCTTGTGGGAGTTAGGTATATTCTTTATTATTATATTTGGATTCGGGATATTTTTTTTAACTGATATTTGTCCAAGAATGAGGATAGTCACCGATAAGTGATTCGTTTCTTTACGGAGATCTGTACATAATTATTTCTTGGAGTAATTTTCTAATAACAATATTATATCTTCAAAACGACATCAATCACTTAAATTTTAATTTTTTGTGATCGATTTAACGATCTTTTAATTTTTTTTTCTAATCTTTATACAGTCAGGTGCAAAAGTTTGTGAACGCTTGTTGTTAAATTGTCTTTTGCACCCAACTGCAATTATATTGACAAAAGCACACCAAAATATTTTTTTACAATAGTCTGGTGACAATTTTTGAGTTCAAATAGTTTCCACTGCTTTGATCATGTCCAGCAGGGAATTTGGATGCATGGCAGCAACCTGTTTCTTCACCTGGGTCCAGGCATTCTCAATCGGATTGAGATCCGGTGAGTTGCCCGGCCAAGGACCAAGAATTTGGAAGCCTGACTGCGCTACCACTCTCAAAGAGCCTTGGCATTGTGGCAAGGTGCTCCATCATGCTGAAAGAAGGTCGTTCTGTGTAACTCCAGCAGTATAAAAAGCAGTATAGAAACAAGCGTTCACAAACTTTTGCACCTGACTATATATATATATATATATATATATATTTCGAAAATATAATTTGATTAAAGCTTTTTTAATACAACTATTGGACATGTTTCAATTTTTAAAAAAATCATCATCAGCAATTTTCTATTGA
>MQRK01178905.1:10635-30577 GCA_001938485.1 Girardia tigrina
GACAGAAAATCCTCTATAGCGGCCCACCATAGCCGGTGCACCATCAGTAGCTACTGCAGTAATATTTTCAAGAGGAACATTGTGCTTGTTCAGATAATCTTTTAAGCATAAAAAAAATTGTCTCACCTTTTGAATCTGCCTTAAGATAACTAGCGAAAAGAAACTCATCGACAATGTCATTCAAGGATGGGCTACAGCTTATCACAGCTTATAAGATGTAAACCAAAAATTAATAGTTAAATTCATTAACAGTTCACTAAAACAATAATATAATGTTAATATTTATCACAGCAATATGAATTAGTACTATTATAATCAATTATTACTTTACTTTAGTTAGAAATAGCACTTTAATTTCGTAATTAGTGTATGAATGAATGAATGTCACAAATCAGCGAGGGATGCCCTATTTTGCATCCAAGATATACAATGTTTACTGGTCACAAAAGGTGAGTCTGCGTTTAGATATGAAAGCAATTTACCCAATTTCCATAAAATCACAAATAATATTAGTTCCACGCGCCCAGGTAATGAGATCGTAAATCGCCTCCATGGACACAGCGGGCGTTTGTGTTACACTGATATTGCAATTAAATTTTTTAAATAGTTCTTGTGAAAATGCTATGTAAATTGAATGGGGTAATGAATTAATTAGGGAGAAAATGGATTATCTAGTTTTAATTGTCTGAACAAAAATAGTAATAGACACATAAAATTGACTAAATCCATCTTGTTATATATTATAAATAATTATTTAATATAATATTATATATATTGATAATATATTCAAATAATATATTTGTAATTCCATAGCGAATTCTGAAATCGCTATGGAACAATACAAATACAGAATTGAATAATAAAAAAATTTTAAAAAAATTTCGATTGCAATATTGTCATAATATTCCACTTGTTCCTGCATCGTCTTCGGGGTCTATCTGTTACTAGAAGAATCCACAAATTTATTTCAGGATTATGATCCCATCATTTATATCTAAGAACAAACAGTTAGCCTCTTACTTCAAATAATCACAACGTGAATCATATTTCTGGTGTTATTAAACTTTCTGTGAGATCCGATCTTGCCAGCCCATTTACTTATTGTTATTTATTATAGTGTTAAAATTCATTATATTTGAATATTATTTTTTATGTACCTATTTAATAATAATCGTATAGAGAAGTTCCCCAACATTGGTAGTTGAGTTTGCCCTTATGTACAATATCATATATTAATTTGAAGCAGGAATAAATTAGTATAAAAGTTTAATGAATCTTTGAAGAATCCACTTGGTATATATCTTGCTTAAATCAACTATGTTAATCGAAGATTATTTTTAAACCTCTATTTAGTACTTGTTTCATGCCTTAAATTCGACCGCTTTTGTTCTCTTTCTGTGGTCAAATAATTTAATTTTTGTTACGTTTATCTGATTTTAGGACTTACTATTCTTTGTATTATACAAAAGAATTTTACTGATGGATAGAAATGTTTACATTTCAGTTACTTAATTTTTTGAGACCTTTTCTCGCATTTGAAAGCCTTGTCAAATGTTTTATTTATTTGAAAAAGTATTATATTTAAAAAAAGGTAGTATCACGTTGTTTCAATCTACGTAATTAAAAACCGTATTTAGATTGTTAGCTCATATAATATATAACTTAAAATTTAACATCTATATCATATCTATATTATATGTTATCACGCATTTACCTCTAAAGATCAACCTCTAAATCTTTTACCTCCAAAATCTTTACCTCTAAAACATCAACCTCTAAAAACTTTAATAAAAAGTGTGATTAAAGAATTTGGTATCACGTTTTGTTTGACACCTTTGCAATGTGTGCCAAACCTCCATACCGTTATTCGTTCTATTCAGATTATTCAATGTTGCATCTGTAACATTCCATAAAATTTTTGGAAAGGGAGGAATTCTGCGACAATTTATTGTATGGTCAAAACGACCTATATCTTTGAAGTAATCAAATACGAAATTAAATTCATCTCGAAAGTTTGAAATAAATTCCTCTGTTCTTAGAGAATTGAAATCATGCTCGACATCGTTAATGGGCAAAAAAGCAAGGGCTAAAATCATTTTTATTCGAATTTCAAGTTCGATATTATTTTTATATATTTTTAATTCGTCTGAATTTGATTGAATTTTTCTCCACAGTGATTGAGACAAGTGGAAAAAACAATCTTGTATTGAAGATTCGTCATAATTATTTCTTATCGCTCGTATCGCTGCCTTTTCAAAATGCAAGGTAATTCTTAAAGGACTTGATTGGCGAATATTTGTTTTAGTGTATGAGAGTTAACGTTATATTTGATAATAAAACATAACATATCGGGGTACGCACTCATGTCAGTTGGATATGAATTGTGTAGAGTTGACTGTAGAGAAGCGGTGAAGATTCGCTTTACATCAATTGTAGTCCAATCAGATGAAAATGCAGTTGGTTTTATCCAAATTATCATATGAAAAAAAATCTTTCACCACCTAAATTAAGAGTTAAATATGGAGGAAAAGAGATTGATGAAATAAAAAGCTCACTCGGTTTTAATTGTATCGTTTTATCTCTCTTTCCCTGTTTATATTCAAATTGTAATCTATCTTCAATCTTGCAACCAAACGGATCAATTATCCTATACATCCATTACAACTATCAATTCCTATCACTGAAGTAACATTAATTCATAACATTTATCCTAAAGATCTTCTTTCTTATTTTTTTAGTGATCCTAATTTACATCTTATTTTTTACCCGTCTGTTTTCTACTGTTTATATGTTATTATAATTTAGTAATACCAATTTGATTTAATAATATTATTTTATATTTATAACAAATAAAAGTGAGTTCAATAAAATATTATTTTTCAGTGAGCTCATTTTTACACACACATACATATATAAATATGTATATATATATATATATATATTATTGAGTCTTGTGAACGCAAGTTTAGTATTTCGAAAATATAATTTGATTAAAGCTTTTTTTATATAATTATTGGACATGTTTCGATGTTTACATACATCATCATCAGCAATTTTCGGATGTTTAGTAAATGAATATTGAATTTTTTGAATGATACAATTTTAACACAATTTTAATACAATTTTAATAGATATAATTTACTTTAAAAGGTAACAAAAAAATTAAACATTATTATTTATGAAAATATTATTGGGTAATAATGGCAAAAAGAATATTTTAATTAAAAATTTTAAGTATTGAAATAACCTTACTTTGCCCATTCTGAATGTTAATTGATGGGCTGTAGTGTCTTATTAGTAGAGATTCACAAAACTGTCGTTCGTAATGTGAATCAAATCCCTTTTGTAGAACAGAAAACTCATCTTTTGAAATGGATGAGGTTCTATCTTTACAACATAACCAATGATCAAGAACCTTACTCGATCGACTCATTTGTATTCATTTACTAAATATCCGAAAATTGCTGATGATGATGTATGTAAACATCGAAATATGTCCAATAATTATATAAAAAAAGTTTTAATCAAATTATATATATATATATATATATATATATATATATATATATATATATGTATATATCTTTATTTTAGAAAGTATATTAAAACAACATTTTCTTATAACTAAGTAATTTAGTTTGACACAACTGTAGCATTATGTTATAAAATCTAAGTGAATAAAATAGTTTTTCAGCCACTTAAAAAGATGATGAAAATTTCACGACTCTTTCACTTAAGTGTTATTAATTAATTTTAAATTAAATTTCATTCTCGTAACAGAGAACATTCAGAAAAATCCGAAATTTGCTCTCGGAAAATTCTTCATTCTCCAAACAGATAAGGAGAGACGATTATAATATCACTCTATCAATGATAAAACTCGATATTAATGTAACAATTAAATAATTAATTAATTAAGTAATTCATTTATTTAATATATATTATTAGAATGGGTTAAGTATTAGTAATTATTTTTGTAAAATAAATATTTTCCGTAAAATGAGTATTTTAAAATAAAACTACTGAATTTAAGACAAAATTTAAAAAAAACATTTCTTTAGGTTTTGTGTTATTTTAGTTGTAGAAGTAGACTTTGGAATCTATAAATTGTTCTTGGGAGAATCATTGTTCCTTTTAGTTAGACTTAAAGTATTTCATGTGACCTTTGTCATAAAACGTTTTGAGACCTCTGTCAAAAGTTTTGACGTTAGAGACTGCTCATCAAATTGAATATAAAAACATCAAAAAAGTTCTTGTGATTTATAGTATCTATGATTTATCTTAAAATCAACTAAAAATGGAATTCATGTCTGATTCAATATCCATTTTCTATAAGAAAAAGTAGAAAATCATGCTGACAAAAATGTTCTGATTATTGTTCTTTTCTGAGTAAATGACGAGGTCGCGGTAGCGTCTACGCTCATGGAGACACTAGGATTCAGTATTGAACTCATTTGATTGTTGTCTGGTTGTAATTATGTGTCACAAAAAATGGAATGCTCTGCCGTTTCACTTTGATGCAGATTGTCTCGGTAATATTTTTTTCAACATTATTCTGTTAAGAACAACTGTGAGCTCAAATAGGTGTCCCTGTCAGTGCCTCGCGCTTTTGTAAAAAGCTCATTCTGATAAATTATTGCTATATTTTGACATTTTGCAACAAATACAAATAAGAAGAAATTTCACCACGAAATATAATTGCCATCCGTGAATATTCGACAATTTTATCAATAAAACATTTTGATCAGAAGAAAAAAATGAATATCGACTTTTATTATTTTTTCAGGTAATCTTATTTTACATATTTTTCATTTTGAATTTTATATTCACATGTTAAAAAATATTATAAAACATTTTGTTTACTTTAGGCTCATATAACAAAGTCTTTCCCTTCTCTCCAGATAAAATTTCCAAAAAATGGATCGTAAAATATTAAAATGAAGATTCAAAATTCAAATTATGTAACGATTAATTATAAACTCTAAAATATTAAATTATATGTCCACGTGAGGAATGTTTTGAATTGTGTATTGATATTGTGCATGCTGTATGTTGATTCGGATTGTGCCTCTCCTGCACAGATGGATGATTGATATTTTCTTTGATTCTTACTAATTAAAAATAATTTAATTTTAAAGTAAAAAGATTTAAAATATTTTTCGAATGTAATATTTAATTTGTAATGCAATTTAAAATTTTAAAATATTAATTTAATTAGTACTTTTAAAAAATGTTTAGATTTACTTTAATTACTACTACATATTTTTCATTTATTTTATAAATAAATATGAATTCAGAACTATATTAATCAAGAAAAATTTCGAGTAGCGAAAGTGCTTTGAATAATTGTTGTAATCACAATTCGATTTGTGATATTAATACATGTTCGAAAAGTCATATTGATGTTGTTAATAGTCAAAATGAATGTTGTTACCATTTCCAAATCGTCTATAACTTGAATCAGTTTATAGAGGTGATAAATTAGCTAACGAAACAATGGAAAGATTAATAATAAAAACTTTAAGGCTAAAGATGAATTACAACCGAAAAGTTATTTAATGAGAATAAAAAAGATTGACCTCTCTAAAATCCAACATGTTTTATTTGACCTATATTACATGTATTCTTGACTATTGATTACATCTAAAAGATTATTTAAAGTGATTATTTAAAAAAAACTTATAACGTTATATTAAATATTGTAAAATATTTTTTATGATATATGTAAAAGCGAGTTCATAGAGTCGTTGGATCAATCGGTCAAATCGCTCTTACATATATCATAAAAAAACTTCAATAAAGTTTGATATTTTTATGAAAATTTAAATATTATTTTAGTAATTTATTTAAAATTTTTAAAGTCAAACAAGTAAAATAATAAATATTTTAAATTTTTTTCTACTAGTAAAAGTAAGCAAATTTTATCAATAACCATTTTTTCATAATAAAAGCGTATGGAACTGATTTTAATTTATATAAAATCTTTTTAAAATTTATAATTTTATTCTCAATTTTAATTTAATTCTTAATAAAGTTGTAAAATATATTTTGGTTTACACAAAAACAAAATTGGGGGGGTTTACTTAGACTTCTCTATTTATTTAAGCATTTTAAAGTAAAAATAAATTAAATTAAAAATTGTAATAATAATTATTTAAAACATCGGTTTGTCTTTTATGATTAAAAATAAAGTTAAATTCTTAAAATAAAATTATAAATTCATTTAATTGAAATTCCTCTTCAAGAAAATATAATAATAAAACAGAATTTTTGTTTAAAAGCGGAATACGTTGAGACGTTTTAAGAATCATTACAGTTAAAACAAATAATGAATTTTTAAAAATTTGTTTTACTTCGTAAACAATAAGTTGTTTTTGAGAAAAAAATTAATTGACGAAATGAAGAGAAAGCATTAGTTGAGTTATTAGAGCAGCTCAAGTATCGTTAAGTTGTTACATTAATATTTATAGAAGGCAGAATTTGAAAAATCAATAAAATTCGATACAAACAACAAAATATTGAAATGATTTTTATTTTATTTATGAAACAATCAGCAGAATATATATATATATATATATAGTTATTTTGGTTATGAGCAAATGTTGTTTTCTTGTATAGGAGAAAATCTATTTTATTCTTTTTAGTCCAAGCAGAAATGTAGTTACTTATAAAATTTTTATAAATAATTTTTCTAAAATAATGACAAATTGTTTTAATAAATTAAAGAAAATACAATTTTGTAAAATAAAATTTTTACGAGCAATATATTTTGACTGAATATCCTTCATCATCAGCCATTTCTAATCATAGCTTTTCATATATGATTATTTGTGTTCAAAAATAATTATCTTAATAATTACAGGGTTTCGAAACTATTTGAGGATACATAATATAGGAACCACATTTTCCACCTTTTTTCTGTTGCTGGTAGACATGGCAAAGTACAACAAATTACACAAGAAATATAGAGGCATGAATGTATGGTTTTTGTAGTGTCCTACTTTATATCTACCCTTTATTTCTTTTGTATGTGTCTCAGCTTTCGCCATTGTTTTTCACATGTGTTGTATATTTTTTTTTACTTTCATTTCGTCTGTCTGTTTATTTTTATGTCATTCTTTTTATAAGATCATGAATACCATTATAAATGACATTATTAAAAAAACTGTCATAGAAAATAGATCGATAACAATAATCAATAAAATCAAAATTTAAAAAATATTAGTCGTAGAACTCAGTTAATGCAACATCGTTGATTCAAATACCTTGTCGAATAATTATCAGGATTTTATCCGTGTAACTTCAATCAGTCAAAGCCATTACTTGTCGTTCAACAAACCAAACCATGTTTCCATAAGAATAACTCAGACCTTGCCGATCAACTCCGGGAAAACAATTTTATCATTTCGTCATTCTTAGACTATTTTGATGATCTAAATACGAACCATCTATTTATTGAAATTCTTCCTCACAATCGAATCTTGTGACAATAAATTCTAACCGATCATATTTCGATATTCATTGACAGAGTAATTTCTATTTATTATTGTCTCCCGTTCTCTAGTTTTTTTTATTCGTGATATTGTAGTTATACATTAGAAATTAATTACTTTTTTTGTTAGTAGAAATAAATACTCATTTGATGATCTTTGACTTATCCAATTTGAGTATTTATTTCTACAGTTTTCTTGGCTGCAGAAAAAAATCAATATGAAAAACTGCTGCTTTTTTGAAAGTCACCCAATCATTTGTATTTAAATATCAAAGAGAAAGGGGAGCTGTAAAGGGTATTATTATGGCATAAGTTTCCAAAAGGGAAAGACATTGTCCACTTTTTAACAGTACTAGGACACCACATTTTAAAAGCTGAGAGCATGCTTTTATGGAAACAGAACCTAGGAAGTCGATTTCTGCACTAACCAGAGAGATGATCCTACCATCCGACGTGGGATTCGTGAAGACCTCCGTTAGAAATCATAAGAGATGCAAAGATAACAGTTCATGTCAGAAAGAACCAAGGTAAACCGCTTGGTCAAAACAACCCAAGAATGGATGGCTGAGAATTTTCACGACGATATGATACCTAACGTTTTACCTCCCAGCTCACCACAGGAAAATCCGCCGGATTTTTATGTAAGTGTCGTAGTTGAGAAAGTCTCTTATTACTCCTCAACACTGTTTCAGCTATCACAGCTGTTGTATTGGATGAAATGGCCAACATTCCGTAGAAAATTCTTATTACTGCCTGCAGTCAGTTTTGTCAGCGGATAAAAATTGTTAATGCAGCTAATGGTGGGTTCATTGAATGACGTGTTTCTTTATGTATGTGTTCAAATATATAAAACTTCAATATGTAATAAATGTTCTTTTTCTTTTTTGTTTTTTACGGACATCATTTTGTTCTCAAATATTTTCCGTGCCTTGTATGTAATTACTATTTCAAGCAAAAACTTTCAAAAAAGTTGATGAAGCACTTATTGGACATTAATTATTAATGCCTCATGAGACCATTTCAACAATTTTTAAAAATTACTTCATCATACATTTCATCATCTTTAAAAACGGATTCGGGAGGAAGTGGTAGTAGTAATATTGCAGAACATCAGAATGCTGTAAAACTGATGTTAAAATTAATAATTTTAAAGTATTATGCGGCAATTTTAAAACTTAAAATGAAAAGCACAAAATAATCATAAATTTTATATTTTATAAAGCAAATTCAGGGATAGTTAAATATTCACCATGAACTTTAATTTCACAAAACTTCCATAACTTTTAACTGTTCTAAAGATCCCAAAATTTTATTAATTGTTGTCCGTAAAGTTAGTAAAATTGAAAATGAATAGAAATTTTTAAATAAATTAAAGAGATTATTAAATAAATTACGAATTTTGGGAATAATAATAATTTTTTTAATTGTAATATTTAAAATCTCTCAAGGTAATTTTTAATATATTTAAAAATATTTGATACATTCTATAGCGGAAGAAATTTAAGAGTAAAAAATATGTTTTATAAATTAAAATATTGGAAAATGTTAGAGTTAAAAATATTTAAAATTAAAGTCTAAAATGAGAATTTTTGGTATTCAAAGATCAGTATAAAAAAGAAAATTTATTAAAATGAAATTTTATAAGAATATAAAATCAAAATGAAAACTTTGACAAATTTATTTTAAAAAAGATGTTTTGAAAAATTAAAATTTAATAATAAAAATGGAAAAAGATTAAGTTTAAAATTTAAAAAAAATATGTTTAACAATTAAAATGGAAAGTTTAAATTAGAAGATTTTTAAAATGAATTTAAATTAAATTAATTTCACAAAATGTTTAAAGAATAAAATTTAAATATCACAAAATAATTTTGGAAATACCAAAAAAATATATTAGATATTCATATTTATATTTCATTATTTTTATGTATAAATGATTTGTGAAAAAGATAAATTGTTCCTCGAAAATTTATTTGAAAAATAATAAATTTTGAATAATTTCATTTTTCGATTCTTCTTCAAACTAAGATTCGAAAAATCATCACGAACCCAATAAGTATATTTGTTAGAATTTTGTATGTAATAGTCTCTTTAAATATACGATTTTAAGACCATGATGACTGAAGTATACATTACTAACAATAAATATAATTTTGTAAATAAAATAAAAACATGAAATATTTTTAAAAATATATTTGAATTATAATAAAAAGGTATAATACATAAACAAAGAAAATGTAATGCTTTGAAGGTCTTTAATGACCAAGATTTGAAAGAAACGGTATATTCATCTGAATTTTAATATTTGCTTTTAGCATGAATTCTCATTAGTAAATTTATTATTTTCAAAGAACCGTAAGAAGTTCTTATTGTTTTTATACACTAAAAGAGACAAAAAAAGATAATTTTCACCGCGTCTATAATAAATATTTCTATATATTTATATTAAAAAGATTGTAAAAACAAAATAAATTTTTCATTAAAGCAGATTTTAGTGAAGTTTTTATAAATTGCCGAGCCGACATATTATTTATTAATTTTTTATGTTTTAACATTATATAATGGAGACATTAAAAAATCACTTATTCTTTCTTATCACTTATACTTTTTTTTTGTGTTTTTCACTTAAAATGTTCTCAGTAATACGTCGAAAATAAATTTTTTACAAAAAATAATAAAATTACAACAAAATATTTAATTAATTAACAGATGAACGAAAATATTATACTATTTTTATAACAGAAAAAAAACATTTTTATTTATTAAAAATACCAGTTATTATTTTCAATCAAAAATATAATAAATTAAATGATTTATTTTAATAAATTTACATTATTTATATTATTTATAACTAAATAAATTTAATTAATTAATTATAAAAATCGATTTATTAGCATTAGAAAAACAATTTTTTCTGTTTTTGTTCATGATTTAAACAAAATAATTTTATTTAAAAACTACAATCCATTCTCCAATTGCTGAACTCTGTTGAAGTCCACTTGATTTTTAAATTAATTGAATGCATTCATATTTACTAAGACACCTCACTTTTATATTTCAAAGCATCATTTATAATTAATAAATAAAAAAATACATTTTTTTAATAAAAATTACTGTTTTCTTTTTAGTCAAATCGTGATTTTTTGAAAATCACGTACCAAATAATTCTTTAAAATCAAAAAAAATAAATAAAACACAAAAAATATAAAATTAGACTGTATGCTCAGTTGAGATGGATCGTGTTTGAGATTAAACACGGAGCTGTTTCGACTAAAGAACGAATTCTCCGACAAAAAATATTTGAAAATTTATTTATTTATTTTTCGTGCTTTTTCTCTAAAAAATGATTTTTTCTTTCTAGTTTTAATCTTTTATAATTTGATAATTTTCGTTTTTCTTCTCATATATTAACAAGACTTAATTAAATTTTAACAAAAATAATATTAATATTATTCTTTTAAAATTTACAAATAATAGTAATAATAATAATAATAATAATAATTATTATTATTATTATTATTATTATTTTTCCAAATTGTAATTTAAAATTTAAAAATTTTCGTTAATAAAAAACTTTCGACTTTTGAATATTTTTTATTCTGGAAATTGTTTTGACTTTTGTTTGAAATTTCAAAATTGTGATTGAAGAAAATTAATTTTAATTGGGGATTGCATTTATTTTACGTTTTTGGTATTGATTCTTTTGAGAATTGCCAAAATAGGAGTGATAGGAAAAGATAGAAATTGATCGAGGGCGATCATAACAATGAAATGAGTAAGAAGAGTTTCCGAGAGAAATAAATGTGTAATTTGTGAAAAAGAAGCAGGATTAAATGCCAATATTTCTAGAATTACATTCTATTGTTTCTCCAAAAAATCAGTTCTGCATATTCATTGATTAGATTTCTCAAAGATTTTGTCATTAACGAATTTTTGGAGAGAAATGTCATTTCGATTTCTAAATCGCCTATGTCTCTGAAGTGGAAGTCCCTTATCAGAATTCCTATCCGAATTATATCTGTGGAGAGGCACCCTTATAAACGCTGTGCTCTCAAACCCTCATGCGGTCCTCAAGTCAAACAACAATAATAATAATAATAATAGTAATAATAATAATAATAATTAATAATTATAATAATAATAATAATAATAATTAATAATAATAATAATAATAATAATAATAATTTGAAAATTAATGTTTTATTTTTCTTGGAAAATGCCGAAAAGAATTTCGTTGTTGTGGTTGATAGTGTCATAAATATCAAAAACGGAACATTAGATAAATGTTTAATTATTGAGTTATAATATTATTATTACAAGTTTTCTTTTATGTGGCGCCTATTTTCGTTTGATGATACACATTAAATAAATTTGATATTGAATGAAACTATAAATTCTATACTCTTGAATTTAATGAAAAACGTGAATTATGAAACTAGAAATTTTTCCCAATAATGTAAATTTATTGTAATGAAAAATAGCAAATAATCGTACATAGTAAAATAAGTAAATCTAACAAAGCCATGACATTCTTCTTAACGCAAACAGCCATATGAATATATGATGGGTTAATGTATTTTAGTGATTTTACCGACATTTTCCGTGATTTTTACTAGTTAAATATATATTAAAGGTAGGAATGTGTACTCGCTAAAGTAAAATTAATTAACAAATCTTAGCAAATTATTTTAGAGTGCAATTTGAGCAATGATTAATTGATCATGAGATCTTATTACCAATGCTTCCCGCGACACTCCCTCCGATAATTTTCAAAATGTTTTTATAGAATTTTGAAATGATTTATAGTCAAGTTACACTTTACAATTTTTTAGGATTTGTAAATTGTTTCTAAACACAGCCTTTCCGTTTATGTACATGGACTTGTTTGCAGAGATTGTGGATAGCCTCTCTAATCTATGGGATATTGTTCCTATTGAATAAAAAAGCATATGATCATTGTTTGTCTGTTGCCTCCTTCAAAAACGGCTTCTTCGAATGAAGGCTTTAAGACAATGACTTCCATAAAATCACGTTTGGTTTATGGCACTTAGATAATGAGTTAATTTTCATCCTGATAAATTACATTTTTAAGTAAAAACTTTTGGTGTTGTTCATAAATTGCACAGTTGTTTTATTAGCTTTCCATTTGCTTTTGAATCGTCTCAGCGGTTAAAAAACGAAGAAAAATTCTGTTAAATAGTTTTTTTATGTATAATGTATTTTTTCTGAAAAAAAGTTGAGGTTAATTGACATTTTCAACGGTCTCGAGGATATTTAACATTCTTTTGAATAATGCTCTGCATTTTTCTTTCTCAAAGTTAAACATTTCTTTTGGAAAGTCTCATATTTTACAGTTGTTACAGTTGAGACATGCTCCAGGTATGTCAAACACAGAAGGACAAAGATTTTGCTGCTCCTTTTATTCTGGTAAAATGGGAACTTAACCTCTAAAGTCATGATTATGACAATACCATTTTTACAACGTATGTTCTATGAAGAAATATGTTATGTAATCTTTTTGATAAACCAAAATGCCTTCTATTCCTTGAGATCAAAGTTTTTTTAACTAATTTTTACCAAATTATGAAAAATTCACAATGTAGTTGTTATATAATATTTATTTATCCGCATGTAAAATATCTCTTCAAACCAAATTTTAATATATCTTATAGAAAATAAATTCAAAAAATATTCTAGGAAACCCTTTCTAGACCAATTCTAATGTCATACTTCTGGTTAGGATTCCTCACAAAAAGTTTGCATTATTTTCAAAGTTTTAAAAGTGCATTTCTCATCAAAATTATTATTTAAAACAATTTATAAAAAAATATTTACCCTTTAAAAAGATAAATAAACTAAAATATATTTCCTGTAGGTTGCTCAACTATATATCCAAAAATAAATTATTTATTAAAGAATATAATTTCAGACAAAAGGTTTAAATAAAAAGATGAAAACAGGATATTTTCCTAAAAATAAAATTTAATTAAATAAAATTGAAAAGAAATAAGAGAAATATCAATTGATAAAGAAAAAAAGATAATATAAATAATTATATATATATATATATTAAAATTATAAATGTTTTAAATATATATTGTTTCTAATCATCATAATATATAAATATTATGATAAATAAAAGAAGAAAATAAAAGACCGTAGAAGTTCTCAAGAATCGATTCGAGATAGAAACCATAAAAACAACAGACTTAAGAATTTAATTCGAAAAAGAGAGACATAACACATTTGAATAGAAAAACCATAATTAAAAGTAACGAGAAAATTATAGAAACGAAAATCTCATTTAATTAATTTGCATATGATCAAAGTAGAAATTAAAATAAAACATTTCGTAGAATTCTGTTCTCACGAGTCCTTCATGTCGTTTCTCGTTGAACTCAAAGCGACTCAGATTAAAAACGTCAGATCGTTTTATCCCTCAATCCATCGTATGCTGCATTGGCAAACACCGATATCCTCTTTTAGTTTAATTACTTTACTACAAAAAACTTTTTCTCAACATGAAGAAGTTGAAACAAGTTATTGAAAACGGTATTGAAAAATTATAAATTATCATTGAGAGTAATAAAAATTTATATTTTCTCTTTAACATATTTGGTGAGAGGATCTTTAATAATGTGAAATTATTTAACGATATAAATTACTTCTGAAACAAAAGAATTCTAGAAAACCATTTTGAGGAAGTTAAGATTAACAATCAAAATTTGTTAGGGAAGGATCTTGTCTCTAGCGACTGGCGGTGTGTACAAAAGACATGGACGTAATCTGAACAATTTAGGGTCATGATCTTACTAGGAATTCCTCCTTTAAGTGGGATTATTTCTATTATTCACTATTCCTGACAAGAGTGTTTCAGCAGGGTTACCTGATTATTTCTAGATTTGAATAAAACTCGCTGTTCGTGCTATTGAAGAGCGCGTACAGCCCCGGACATCTAATGAAATCACAGAGGTCTTATAGCTCCATTTCAATTCACTAAACACTATAACTTCCTCTAAGAAGTGATGTGGTAGCGATTTAATAAAGTTTTACTATTAAGTAGGGCAGTAAGTATCCAAGAGTATTACAGATTATATTTTAACACATTTTAAAAATGACAAGTTTAAATAAAAAAACTGTATTTCTTTTTCTACTTATTTAAAATAAAAAAATAAAGAAAAATATAATTTGAAAAGATAACTATTTTTTATAAATTTATTCTTTTTTTTATTAGAAAAAAAATAAATCAAGATATACACGCAGTACATCTTAGTGTTACATCCTCCGTAAGTACTATTACGCTGGTAAACGACTTTTACTTTATTTTATCATAAAATGTTTTCGAACGATCGTATTTTATAATAATATAATAATAATAATATTTATTAATTATAATAATATTTAATAATTATTATAATAAAGGTCATTTTTGAATATCAAATTTATTGACAATACAAACGCGTTTAACCATTTCGGCATCTTCAGTGCAATGACATAAAGTGATTATTTAATATAATTGAAATACTATTACATCATATGTTTCAAAAACTTGCTTTTTTATTTTAAAACAAATTTAATGATATTTTAATGATATTTACATAGAGTCTGGGGTTTAACATCAACATTTGAGTCAATGGATATTGAAGTTTGAAAACTTCATAATAGACTAAAAAATAATTCATAATAATCTAAAAATGGATTTAATAAAAAGTATTTAAATAAATCATAAAAGATACTGATGAATCCATTTATTTAAAAACAAATAATACGTCAAATATAACTTCGGAAAATGACATTGATAATCAAGTCACTATCAATCTAAAATTACCGTACTCAGAGAGAGCAAAAGAGTTCAAACGATTTTTAGAACATTGAACACCTGTTGGCTTAAAATTGAGAGTATTCTTTGTAACTAATATTAATAAATGCCGGAACTATTTTTCCAACAAATGGAAAAAATAATTTGCGTATGAAGGTAAATCTAGTTTATCACTTCAAATGTCACAAGTGCAAAGCATTGTACATTTGTACATTTTTGTGCAATTTTTAATTTGAACATTTGAGAGATTGAGCGACTCCATCAAACATTATTGCTATAAGATGAATCTGTTTGTAACCTTCAAAAAATAATAAAATCATTGCAGTTATGAGGGAATATTACCTATGATTTGGAGAGGCAAATCCTCATAATCTTCACTATTGTGTACTTTTATAATACAGAATTTTCACTTTGACAATGGAAATTAATGATACAGTAAGAGATTATTCATTGTTTGTGAGAAATGTTTGAAATGTTGAAATTTTGTGTTTGATTGTTTTTGTTGATTTTCGATTGTCTCTCTCCTACCCAGATGGATGATTAATATGTTGATTCTTATTATCTGAAACTAATTTATTCAAATGATTTTATTAACTTTATTTTTAAAATTATAAAATATGATATCAAATTAATATTTTTAAAAAATAAATAGTAATTTAAATTTTAACTGATTGACATTTGACATAAATATTTTTAAAAGAATATGTAGTTTCCAGTTACTTCAGATTTGTGGATGAAAATTATTAAACTTTGATCGATGAATATGAGTGCTACGGATGGTCATAGAGGTGATCCAATTTGTATTTGTAATAAATTTGTGAATTCTGTTAACAATTGTAAAATTTATGTATTCAATATTTGACAAAAGATTTTGTTTATTTAGTAAACCTAACGTTGTTCTGCTGATTTTATGATCAAGTACATTTTAAGGTACATAATTCCCAATAAAATATTTTTTAAAAACTCAACAAATCTTATTAAAAATATAAATTTCAAAAGAAAGCAAAAGTTCAATAAGTTCATTAAGTACGATAAAAATGTCTTTCGGGACACTAAATGCAGTACAATATTGGTACAGGAAGTAGAATATCTCGGGAGTCATGTAGACTCTTCGAGAAGGCTTTTAAGGGTACTTAAATAACATATAACTCACCTCATCTTCCACTTTTAATTGCTTTAAATTGCTGTATTTTATAATAGAATAATCTATTTATTATTTATATTGTAAGTAAATGTATAAGTAATGTAAATGTATTTAAGAACACCTTCAGCTTATACATAATTGACGAGAATCACTATATCATGTAAGATTGGTAAAACAGATGGTAAACATCTTCATTGCGAAAAGTGAAAACAATAAACATAATATAACTTTAGGAAGTTAATTTACTTGTGAAAACTTACTTAATATTCAGACAAATTTGTTTTTGTGTTAATAAAATTTACTTAACTCACTTAATTTGTAGTATATAGTTTGAAGATTATTTTACCGTTATAAAGATTATAATTATTATAAGTCTTGGATGGAATTTGGGAAACCTTTCAAAATTTTGAATTAAAATCTAACAAAACATTTTAAATATGTTTTAAAATAAATTAATATTAAATTATGAAACAAAAAAATAGTTATTTTAAAAAAAGAAATGTTAACATAAAACTTAAAATCTAAAATTTGTAAATTAAATAGATTTGAGACTGAAGTTAACATACAAAAAAATTAAATCGCATTTGCCATCTATCTTTAATTTGTCTCATGTAAACATAGATCTCCTGTTTATAGAGATTTAGTTTCAGAAATGCTGGATGCATTGGAACATAAAGTAGAATATGCCTTCTAAAATTCACTTTCTAAACAATCACATTGAATTTTCCACATCCGAGATGGAACAGATCCCAGATGAGCATAGTGAACGATTTCACCAGACCCTTTTATTTCAAGGAAGAGTTGATCCTAGAATGATGACCCATTATTGCCGGGGGATTCGTAGTCCCTAAAATAGGAATTACTTTGTCAAAAAGGCTGTATTTTTGGTTTTCGGCCTTCAGCTTTTGCATATTTTTAAAGAAAATAAAAAAAACATATAATAACAAATAATCTGGACGTATAGGTGAAAATATTAGTGTTCAGCATTAAATTCTGGATATAGTTCACGTAAAGAATTTAGTGTCTAAAATAAAAAGTTCAAAGTTTTACATTTAGTGTTGCAATTAAAAAGCAAAAATTTCATTTCAGTATTTTTTATTATCATAAAACTTTGGGATATACAAGGGGTTATGTACCATTTGCGGAACACAATAAAAATAAAGTATATTGTAAAAATAAACTTAAGTTTAAAGGTAATTTTAATTTTTTCACAGTTTATCAAATAAATATATTTTTAAGTTTTTAAACGTTTGAAAAATCACAAAATATTTCACGAAATCAAATTACTAAAGAAACAAAAGGTTTAAAAACACAAAAATTTAAAAGGATCTAAAAGCATTATCTACAAAAATAAAATAACCCAATAATACATTTATAATTATTTAATACTAGAATAATACCCGTCATATATGACGGAAGAGCTGAATTTTCGACTTTTTAAGTTTCTGTTTTAATTTTTAAATCGTAATTATGATTATTGTTTCGAATCCGGTGTTGATTTATATCAGTCAGTCAATTAAATCGGCTTCTGGCAAATACGCTGTATAGACAGAACGTCTCGATGCGGACTATACAAATTTATCTCAACTTAAAGCGGATTCACTCACTTTTCCTGAAATATTTCTCATTTTGTCAGCATATATATGATCACAGTAAAATTTGAGCTTGACTGACAAACCGTGAATCAGATGATTACGAAATTTTGCAAATGTAACCAAACTTGATTTTTAGAAATAAAATTAGTAAATAAGTGATAGAAATCGTCATTTATCCAAAAAAATAGTATTTAATTAGTATTTTCATAAAAGGTTTCACGAAATTCCGTGTAGGAATTATCCAAATCGTCATTATTCGAAATCGGTGTTAATTTACCCATTTAAGGACTTGCACGGTTTTCGATCGATTTCATCGGCTTTCGGGCATCTTTCAACCAAGGCATCTACAGACAGAATTTTATTGATGCGGGCTATCCAGATTGACCACGTCCTTAAATGGATTCACTCTGGTTCGTCCGCAATTTCACATTGAAAAGCGTGACCGACAAACAAACAAACACACTTTTTAGACAAATATTCTATATATTTAGTAAAACCTATGGTCAATAGAAACGCTTAAATAAAATTGGATACAAATTTTAACCGTCCTAAATACACATTCATGGACACACAAGAACTTTTAAAATCGGTTTCGGAAGTATTTTTAAAAAATTAATTTAGTAAAATCAGTGTGAACTGAGTTATTATGTTTGAAAATAATTGTCACAACAATAAATCAAAGTCTTCTTTGCTTCACCAAGCAATTTGTCAACTGAAATCACCGAAATTGTCAGCAACCGAATCGTGAATCACATCCAACGATCACTCCAGTTGTCGCAGCCTCCCTCGTTCAGTAATTGATACAGAGCAGCGTTGTGGGCATTTTAGGTATGATAATAATTGCTTTGATAAATAAAATTATTGTTTATATAACTGTTTATTAGTTATAACTAACATTCTTTTATCATTTGAAAAGTTTGAAAGAATTATTGTTCTTGACTGTAGTAAATTTAATATTTTTTTTATTAAAATATTATGATTTTAAAATAATTTTCTCTATCAAATACAGATTTAAGACCATCCAGAAATTCATTTATTCACACTAAATACATCATTTAAAAAAGGTTAAGAATAAAAGGAAAAATCAATTAATTTAAAAAATAATTAAAAAAATATTTAATCTGTATTTTCTACATCTACATTTTATTTTGTTTAAATTATTTTATGTTTTATTTATATTCTACTAGTTAAAACTGTCCAATATTAATCTTCTTTAAAGAATTGACTTTTATGCTTTCCATTTATCAGTGTTTTGATCGTGTTTATCGAAACATCCATGAAACTATTGACATAAATTCAAGGTATTTTATAAATTAATTAAAGTGCTTCAAAACATTAACTCTCTTTTTATGAAGAGGTCGTTTATAACCAACAGAAAATTTATTTTTAATTTTAATTTTTTTATTTATGTTGCCATGTTGCAGAAAATACATTTAGTCCTTACTCCATTTAAAAAACTTTAAAGATATAATATTTGTACACTTAATTATTATTATGGATATCAGATCATGATGAAGGTATTTTTTAGGTTTTGTTTAGAAAATAATAAAATATATTCCTTTTTGCAGGTATATATAATTAAACATGTCGTTATTAGGAACTCTTGTATACGTTTTTGCATATATGGTCAAGAAACCGAGGAACCTATATTTATTGATGTTTTTACCGTGTTTAAATGACGCAAATGTAAATAAGTGTCTTGTACGCGCGTATAATACTTATGTGCTATGTATACGTTGCTAAATTTTTATTGCAAACAAGCTTGTACAAACTTGTAAATCAAACATTATATTTGTGAAAAATAGCCCATACCGAAAGGGTTAAACATCTACAAAATTATAAAATGTTATACTAGAAGAATTCTATAAATGTCTTGCTTTTTAAGCACTTTT
>MQRK01178917.1:3618-15682 GCA_001938485.1 Girardia tigrina
TATATATATAGAGAGAGAGAGAGAGAGAATTTAGAAACCTGTTTTTGAAGGATTTTTATTCAATCAATTTTTTTAAAACTTTCCACACTTACTCATTTTCGATGACAATAAATGATTATGTAAAAATTTTATCGAAAATAACTTTTTAAGATCCCAAAATTGGAAAATTCGGAGTTCCCGAGCAATGTTAAATGCAAGATATCTACTTATAGATTATAAGTAGTGTATATTAATTTTTATTGTGTTTTTTTAATTAAATTTTTTTAAATTTTAAAAACTTCGTTGGCAAAGTAGAGAGTTCTGTCTGCCTAAAGAATGGATATAAAAAATCAAATTTTTTGATTTACTTGTTTAATTTTTCATTGATAAAATTACTATGAATATGATTATTTTTCATTCATAATTGTTTTAAATTCAATATTGTAGATATATTTTAGGAAGAATAAGAAATTTAATTTTTTTTAATTGACTAGTTTTTAACTTAACGAGTTATTTTTTATAACAAATGTATTTTAAAATTACTAACAAGTGTTTAGATGGCAAGTTAAATGATTTAAACATTTTATAATGTATAAATTTATATTATATTATTTTTTAATTAAATACCAATTTTATGATTAATAAAAATTTTATTTTATTTAACTTTAAATTAAAAACTAGTATTGAGTTTTTTAATTGGAATAAACTATAATTTGGGATGTTCAAGTAACAAAACTTTTGGTAATTTAATAAGTTATTAAATATACTTAATTGCTTAATTTAAATCTTGCATAAAAAATTACATAACAAAGTTTTTCAAAAAAGTTTGGAAAAACAAGTTGAATAATGACTCAATTTATAGATTATTCAATTTTTAACATCATTTAGAAGTAAACATATGCCCTAAAATGAACAGTAACCAAGTTATTCCATAAATTATAAGTTTTAAAAACTTTGATTTATCAATATTTAAATTAATTTAATCGATTAAAAAAATAAATTGATCAATTTGTAATTAAATTTTGATCCCTAGAATCTATATTGTTTATTTACAGTGAGTTTTAGTTTCGGCAGTGCTCAAGTTTCATCTTTGTTGGGATATCTAGGTGAATTTATAAATTCGAACAGAAAGGTAAAACAATAAGATTTGATTATAAAAATATTTATTAATATTCACAATGTTATACAAGGAGAATTCTTTTAGTGACTTAACTTTTAGATGAATTTAGAGTTTAGATAAAAAGAGAAAAGAGACTTCTTCTACCCCTTTGATTTTAGAGTTATATAAAGATATAATTTAAAAATATATATAATTTATATGATTAATTGCCGATTCGTACTTTGCTGATCCAACTTTTGGAATAAGTTCTTGTCAATTAAACTTGTCTCGACGTTCGTCCCTCGTTATTGAATCGATCAGGAGCTTTTATACTAAGTCTCGTCGATTTAATTATCTCAGTTGGAGATAATTTATGCGGATTCTCAGATTACTTATTCTAATTAGCAAATTCCTTTCTTTGGACTCTTAGATTCGATCTCATAAATATAATTAAGGTTTATCTTCTTCTCAGACTTGTTAGTTCTTTCTTAAAACCTTCTTCTTTTTTACACTGTTCTTTGTGATTTAATTTCTTTTTATTTATTTTTTAAAATAATCTGTTTGTTCTTTAATGAAAATATTTCTCAAACTAATTTTATTTATTTATTTTCTTATTAAATCTTAATTTGATTATTTATATATATTTTATATTTAATATGATAAAAAGGTAAATAATTTTTTATTATACCTATTTAATTAAAACAATATTAATTTTAAATATTTATATTTTACATACTCAACATCTTTATTCAGCGAAAATGAACCAATATTCTAACGAACAACGATGTTTTATTTTATCGGGATACGAATTCTTCATCAGAAGCGGTTAAATTATTCCAGAAAAAGTTTGTAAATCACCACAATATAGATCTAAAGACAAATAAAGGTTAGTAAAGGTTTTTAAATGAATTAAACTATTTTTATCATTATTTTAGAGTATCTGACAAATTTATGACTACTGGTAGCGTAATGGACGATAAAGAAGTGATGCAAACGAAAAAATATACGGTTATTGTCGATAAAAATGTTAAGAAAGTGGAGGAATTGATCAAGCAAAGCCCTTCAACATCGATCAGAATGGCAAGCAAGCAACTGGACATCAGCAAATCATCCGTACAAAGAATTATCAAGAAAGAACTGTCGTTATTTCATACAAGATTCAAACCAATCAACCAATAAATCAACTTTCTGGTCAAAGACGTTTGGAATTTGCAAATCAAATGTTGCAATGGCAGAAAATAACGATATTGATTTCGGAAAGATTTTGTTTTCAGATGAAGCGCACTTTCAAGTGGAAGGAGACGTTAATAAGCAAAATTTTAGAATTCAGGGATCAGAAAATCTACATTATCCTATTATTAAACCCTTGCACCCGAAAAGATTAACTGTCTGGTGTGGTATATCTTCAGAAATTATTATAGAACTGGTTATCTTTTCTGAAAATATTAAATCAACAGTGTATTTAAATATTCTTCAAGATCAAGTGGTACCTTATTTGTATGGTTTGGGAAAGATAAGCGACTTTTATTTCCTGCAAGATGGTGCCAGACCGCATAGAATATGCGAATTATTCGATTATCTTTCAGAACATTTCGACGGTCGAATAATTGGATTGGATTCAGAGATGTTGGCCTCCTTATTCACCTGATTTGAATCCATGCGATTATTTTCTTTGGGGATTCATAAAGGATGGTATTTATAGAACTCCAGTGATTAATTTGCAATATTTAAAAAATCTAATTGAAGCCAGGATTCGAGAGATCACTCCTGAAATGTTAAAAAGATTTGTAAGAAATGTAAATTTTTAAGAAATGTAGTTGTTTCAGAAGGATCTCACTTTGAAAATCTTTTATATTAATAAATATTGTTTTTTTATTGAATAACTTTGTTACTCTTCATTTTAGGGCATATGTTTACTTCAAAAAAAGTTGTTTAAAATTGAATAATCTATACAATGAGTCATTATTAAAGTTGTTTTTCCAAAATTTTTGAAAAACTTTGTTATGTAATTTGTTATTTGATGATAGATTAAAAAAAATTTTATTACTCAATATACAATATATAGACCCTAAACTTCAATTTAACATCAAAATTAGCGAAGGCTTACCCAGTGGGACACCCTGTCAATGTCAATTAATAATTTAAATCAGTAAAAATAATATTACCTTTAACGATATTTAATATAAATATCGATCAAAATATTGATAATGATTTCATCTTTATTATAATTAAAATCCAGTCTGTGGGATTTTGTATCTGATGAATTTTTTTAAACAATCTCATATCAAAACTGAAAGTAACGGCAAGTAAAAAACCCAAACCCCAAATAATAAAAACCAAGCAACTAAAAAGTAATCAATAAAAATTCAAAGAAGCAACTATAAATTCTATTAAGTTGATTTCATTTAACTTATACAAATTTCCTATTAATTTTTCCATACGATTATGAAATTCAAGAAACCTTCCATAAAATCAAATATTCTTTTCCATTTGGTTACGAAAATTATCCGAAGTACCATTTCGATTATTCTCTAATTTCACTGGCGAAAAAATAGACCTATTCACCTAAGATCATCCCTATATGTTACCATTTAATTGTGGTATACCTTTCGTATAAAAGTTTTAACTGATTGCCGATATAACGATAAATCTAGAGAAGTTCTTATTCTTTTGTTAACACATTGTTAATTAAAGTTTATATTTGTTGTTATTTTACCAATCTATTAATATATTTTTATTGTTGCGTTTCTAGTAAATCATTTCTATTAATCATTATTTATACGTTTTTTAACCTGTCATTCATCTCTGATACTTATCAAGCTCTGTATACTTTCTGAGATCATATTATGAGTCATCACTAAACGATATCGATCAAAGTAATTTAAAGAAATCTGAGCCTATTACTTTATTTCTAATAATCAACTTCTGCTTACTCATCAAAATCTAGCCAACTCATGAAATACTAGCTCGTCATTCTTGAAAATTGGTTCCATAACAGAATCTATACACATGTTCAATCACACTTTCTTAACACTGGGCATGAACATCGTGCGTCTGCATTTCCACGGTATTTGAATTGAATTTGGTTGTTAATAGCATTGATTTACATCTTCGATTCACTAGCAGAGTGGATAAATTGCTGAGTTTGTCGCATATTTGGACATACACAGAAAGTAATGTATACTTCGTCACAATCTATTACCCTTAGCTTGATTTTTGGGATCACGGTTGTCAGCGACAAATTTCCTTTTAATAATCTAAGTTTCAGTATCAAAAGCCTTCTTCAGTTCTTCAAATTCACAGGTATTTGCTAAAGCCTACAGTTTTATGAGATATTCATTTTTAGACTCATTAACCAATTAAGTAGCAGCGAGGAATTTTACTCTTTCGGCAATTAATAATCTTTCTTTAGATTGTACAGTATGTTTTAATTTTTTCAGTATTTCATTTCCCCATACTGATAAAGTGATTATTAATGCTGGTCTTATCTTCTCCTTTAGATATGTCTTTGGAACGCATCTTTGGTTCAAATTCCATTAACCAACATTCTGCGTCTTCAGAATCGTTTAAGTTTATAGTTGGTTGTGCTCATGACGCCATTGTCGTATAAGCAAAGTCAAAATTTCGCCTTGAGATAGTTTTTTATTGAATTTATTTAAACAAGTTCATATATTAATTTACACTCACAAATAATCTACATATAAAAAGGTTTAACTGTCATCGTCAGCACAATTTTTTTTCAAACGAAAGTTATTTATATAGTGCAGTTAGTTAGTAGTTATGTAATTAATATGTAATCAGTGCATCAATTAAAAACTTCTAACAAAATTGTAGAGAATGCAATTTGAGCTTTAATTTTAGGATCCTAAGATATTATGTATAATGATTCACATGTCACTCTCGCAATAATTCCTTAATTGAGTGCATAGAATTTTAAAGTGTTTTGAATTCATTATTTCCTTTACAAAGTCTTCTATGTCGGGCTATGTGACTTTCACATTAATAACGATTGTATTCATGGATTCTCTTACAGAGATTAATTTAAGACTCTCCAATGTATGTGGCATTACACCCATTACATATTTATTAGTAAATTAGATCCGAATACCATCCTAACGGAGATTTATTAACGAACATGTTTTCATTTTTTTGGGTACTCAATATTAGACTGTTTGAGAATATTAAAACAAAAAATTTAAATTAAAAAATTTTAAGTTTATAAATTTTATGAATTAGTTAATTTAGTTTTTTGTAATTAGAAAATGTAAAAAAGTTTTATTATAATTCGTTATTCTGGTCTTGTTTAAATGTATTAGTTAATATATAAATTTGATAATAAACAAAATTTTACTAAGATATATCGATTTTTTCATTGAATTGACTTTGAAGAATAACTCATTAACTGAAAATTAATGTCTTATTTAAAAGAACAGATAACTTTGCCATTTGACTATATTTTTAATGTGGATTATTTTATGAAGATATTCGAAGATAATCATGTAAGAATTCCCGATCAGAGATTGTGTATCAAAGAAATGGACGAAATTTCAATACCTATTAAAAATTGTGAAGACATTCATGATCAATGGAATGAATTAACGATAATATTCCAAAATTGTATAAAATCATCAAGTGATAGATATTTGTTTCTTGGGGGTTATGTTGACTGCGGTTCTTATTCATTAGAAACAATATGTGTGTCATTTGCTTACAAAATTAAATATCTATATAGAATATATTTATCACGCATAAATCACGAATCTAAAACGAGAACAGAATACGAGTTGTTGAACTCTGGGCATGGCTGTCGCGCTCAAACTGCTGCTCTGAGATCATTTCTGGTAGCAGAGCGTGGTTGCCGTGCTCTGTCTTTGGTAGTTCTGTCTTCGCTTTGGAAGAATAGTTGCGATTCTCGAACGTCTTTTGCCGTTGAACACGAATGTATGGATGAGTAGCGGTGAAATTAATATTGCGAGATTAACTATGAATAATAAGTTAACTTAGTGGGAGTTTGATATGGAGGTGTGGGTTGATAGTCAGATGAATGTCGGAGTGTTGAGAGAGTTTAAGTACGGAATGGAAGTCGAGTGTTGTTCGAGAATGATAATTAAATTCAATTATGTCGATGTAAAAAATTGTTGTCTGTGTTATAATTGGGAGTGCTGTTGTGACAAAAATAAAATGATTGGACAAGCTTCGAGCGGTGAACTGTATCTTGTTGAAAATGGGCCCAGTACCGGGATAAAGTTCATGGATGGAAGTTCGTCGTCTGAAAATTGTTTATGTGCGTTGGTTAAGGGTCCAGTAGATGGGATAAGAGGTTATAAAAAATTTGAAATTATCAACAGAAAATCAAAAGGATTACAAATATTTGTTAGAACAATAACCGAAAGAACGATCGCTTTGGACATCGAGATAAATAGTACAATAGAAATGATAAAGAGAATGATTCAACAAAAGGAAGGAATACCTCCTAGTCAACAAAGATTGATTTTCACAGGGAAATAGTTAGAGAATGGACGAAATTTAAGCGATTACAATATCCAGAAAGAATAGACTTTACATTTGGTCTTTAGATTAAGAGGAGGAAATGATGATGAAAGAAGAGAGAGACAGGAAGTTCAATGGGAAGACGGAAAGAAACAGAAGACAACCTGGAAAAGATCGTTAACACGTGTAAGAAACCAAGCGTTAGAAGAACTCAGGAAGAAGTCAGATATTAGAACAAGTTGTGGGCAGTACGGAAAGGATCTTGATGTTATGATTGGCCGATTTGAAAATTTAATGTTAGTGGGTGAGGAAATGGGTCACCACAATGAAGTTGCAAGATTGTTGAAAGAAAGAGAAGAATTGAAAGAAAAATACGACGAATTTCAGAAAAATTTTGAAGATTAAATAAAAAAGGAAATGAAAGTCCCAGCAAATCGGAAGAAATCAGAATCTGTTTCAAGTGAAGTATATTCATTAAAACAGTTGGAATTACCCATGTTTGGAGGAGCACATAAAGAATACGAAAATTGGCGCGCAACAATTCAAGTTTGCATAGAAGAGAGTCTAATGTCTGAGAAAGAGAAATTGTTATATCTGCGGCAAAGTTTGATTGGTGATCCCCAATCAATAATTAAAAATCTTGTATTTAATGATGGAGTGTTTGGAAAAGCCATAAAATGATTAGAAGAAAATTATGGGGGAGAAGAGAGAAATGTCTCTAACGTTATGAGGGAAATCCAAAAATTGCGCTCAATAAGAAAAGATTATATAGAGGATTTGGAAACTGTTATTAAGGTTTTGGATCAATTGTTATTTCTGTTCAAGGATAAGAAGGATGAAGAGCTCAATCGGGGAGTATTTTATCACATGATTATTATCAAGTTTTCCCGACAGCCGTTGAGAAACTGAGAACGAGAAATTGACTACGCCCAGAAGAAGACTAATGGAATAACTATAGAAATTATGGAAGAATGGTTGAAAAAGGAATTGTTGTATTTGAAGAAGACGGAAGAAGTTTTAAAGGAGTCGAATTTTGAAACTAGGAAAAAGAATATATTTTTCAATGAAAGTGATAAGATTACATCAGAAAGATCCTTCGATGTCGGCTCTTCCTATCATTGTGAAGCAGAATTCACAAAGCGTTGGATTGTTCACCCACTAATAGGGAACGTGAGCTGGGTTTAGACCGTCGTGAGACAGGTTAGTTTTACCCTACTATATAAACCGTCATTACAATAGTAATTCTGTTCAGTACGAGAGGAACCACAGATTCGGATCACTGGTAAATGTGCTTGATCGAAAGGTCAGTGGCACGAAGCTACCATCCGAGAGATTAAGACTGACATCAGTTTTAAAATTTAAAATTATTTTTTTGTATAATAATATATATTATTTACTATAATTATACAAAAAACTAATAGTTTTTTATAAAATATAATGATTAATTAAAATTTAATTAATTAATTAAATTTTAATTAATTAAAAAAAGCGATCATAGACCATATCCAATTTCTAAACTTTTATTGCAATTTTATTTTATTAGTGATTGGAATTTCAGAAATAAAACTTCATATTTTTAAAAAAGATTTTAAAATAATAATAAGTTTAAATTTACATAAATAATTGGTACAATTTAATTACTTTATAACTTTTTGTTAATTTTTAGTTGATTTAAGAATTTTATTTTCACTAAGATTTTTCTTAATTAGAAATTAATTTGATTGTAATTTTTTGACAAATGTTAAATTAAATATTTTTATATTAATTTTGTGTTTCATTATTTATGTTGTAAATAAATTTTAAAATTTTCGAACAACTCTTTTTAAAATTTGTAAAATACACGTTAGATCATTATTATTATTAAAGATTAAAAAATCGTAATTTTAATGCAACAATGTTTTTATGTATCGCCTTAGAATTTTCACTTTTCATTTATATTATTTTAAATAAAATATAATCATTATTTTTGATATATATACTTCTAAAATATTTCTCAAATTAAAAGAATTTATATTGTCAGTTTTAAAATTTTAAATTATTTTTTTTGTATAATAATATATATTATTTACTATAATTATACAAAAAACTAATAGTTTTTTATAAAATATAATGATTAATTAAAATTTTAATATGTGAACATAAAATTGGCCTTCCGTATATTATATCATTTTATGAAATGTTATTTTTAATAGTAGTATAAGTTTATTGAGGTCTACATGATAAATGGTTTTAAAATATATACAAACGTTGATTCATTCGATTAATGTTTTTGACATTTAAGACGTTTAAATGTTATTAGAAAATAATATTTATTACAAATTTTCTAAAAACGAATTTTTATATAAATTTTCTGCCATAATAATGCTTTTATGAAATAAAATGTAATTTGACATAAATATTTTATTTTATTTTAATATTATGATTATTTATCAATACATTATTTTAGCTTTAAACTTACATATAAAAATAAAAATATTAAAAAATATATAATGTTAAGTATTTACACTTTTAAATTAATTTAAAATGAAATTCTTGCTTTAATTTTTAAATAAAAGATATTTTATTTATGTTATCGTTAAATTACTTATAGAAAAACGAATAAATAATACAAAAAAATAAATAATGAAAAGGGAAATGAAAAGAAAAAATGAAACTACTAAAAAGAAAATAATAAGCTAGTTCATCCATTTACCTATATATGAAACAATATAACAACGCTTATTAAAAATTCTCAATAAGATTATTGTGATTACAATTATTTTTATTATTCAATTGTAATAAATAACTTTATTTATGTGCATAAAAGAAAATTTTAGTTTTATTTTTATTTCAAAAATATACATTTAGGTTAAATTGATTAATTATTTATATAATTAACAAAAATAAAAGCTAAGAAAATGAATTATAACTAAAATAAAATATCTTTAAAATATAATCCCAAAGGATATGAAAAAGATAGACGTAAGAACAATAACTAGTAGTAAAAAGGCCAGCATAAATTCTAACCTAAAACGTATGAAAAATTGAAATCTAAAACAGAATAAAATTAAAGAAAGTTTAAACGATTAAGAAGAATGATGTATATTTCAGGGTAAAAAGAAAAAAAGAAAAATTAATTTTAGAAGAGATTTTAAATAAATATCATTTAAGAGACAATATTTTAAAATCATTGTCTCCGTATTGCCAGTGTTCACAAAACATAACGAAATTAAACTTAATTAAAACAATACTCTTAGAAGAAAAGATGTACACATGAAATAGATTTGAAACAACCTGAAATATAGTAATCATTATTTATATAATATAAATATCCTTAAAGAATTTTAATTTTTAAGTCATTATTTATAATTAAATAAATAATCTTTACTGCTAATATCATTTTGATGAATCGTGCAACATAACGATCTTCAACATTTTAACCCCATAAAAACATTTAATTACGTGATTTTTATGCCAAATATTTATTGCTTTTGATATAACACCTTTTTAATTTAGATTTTATAATTCTATATATGCATATATGTAATAAATATTTTACAATTTATTTAACTTAACTTAATTAATTTTTAATTTAATACTAGCTAAAATCTTTAATTTTTTTTAAAAAATTTAAATCCCCTATTTTTTGCTAAATACTTTCAATAAGATTCAGCTTTTCGACTTTCACTGAAATGAAAATACGACAATCGAATGCTTGATAAAACTACAAAAATAGCTTCAATATTACCAGTCAGAGTAGAAATTTAAAAATTTTGAAGTCAGGACGACCTTATTTTTTAAAATATAAAAACGTAATAAGACCAATGATTTTTTTATAAGAAAAACACAAATTTTAGTTAAAAACTAGAGAAAATTTGCCTTTCTAACATACTATATCTTCTGTACAAAAATTTAAATTTCAATTTGGAAGTTGGGATATAATTTATACATATTATAATATAATATATACATATGAAGTACCTTTGTAAGCAATACGAATGCAATGTTTTTTATCATTTACAATAGTATTTTATGAGACTATTTTTAACTATTTCAGTATTTATTTGAAATAATTATTTAAATTAAAAAACATTCTCATCGTAGAAATCATATAATAACATCATTATTTAAAAAATATTTTTAATAAAGCTGTAAATTTCAAATGAAAGTTATTACACAATATATATATATATATATACATTTATAAAAAATACAGTATAAAAATTACTAAATGTATAAAAACATTTCAAATACATTCCAGAATCGTGCATATTGATAAATTGTTTTCTGTTGATTAAAATTTTTCTTTAAAATCAGAACAAATTTGTGGCAATTCAAAATAATTTATTTTAATTAATGTTAAAATAAAAAAGTACTAAATTCATATATTACTTTAAAATGTTATACAATAAATATTATCTGGAATTATTTTTATCATTCCAATATTTATTTGAAATAATTATTAAAATTAGAAGACTTTAAATCATTAGAGTTTTTAATAAATATATAAATATAATAAAATATCCGAATTTAAACTTTAAATAAAATTATTACGCAACAAATGTATATTTTTTATATTTTTCCAATGGGACGATTTGAAATAATTTCAAATAAATTAAATACAAAAATAAAAAAGCAATAAATTTGTATGTTTACACAAAAAATGTTATATATTATATATTAAATCATACTATTTTCTTTCAACAATTCTAATATTACCTTGAAATATTTTTTCAAAAAACATTTTTACAATAGAATATAAAATTCCACTATAAATTATTATATAACACGGATATATGTTACGGATAAATTATTTTAATAAATGCTTATATAAAAAAGTCCTAAATTCTTATTAGATATAAAAAAACGTCATACAAAAAATATTATTTGGAACTATTTTTTACTATTTCAATATTCATGTAAAATAATTATTAAAATTAAAAGTTTTTTTAAAAAAATATAAACACAATAAAATTTCAGAATTTAAACTTCAAATAAGAATTATTACATAACAAATATGTGTTTTTTGTATTTTTCCAATGAAATAATTCGACATAATTTCAATTTTAATAAATCCAAAAATGAACGAGCGCTACATTCGTATGTTTATTAAAAATATTTAGTGCCATCTCAATACGAAATTTTTAACCTCGTATTTCTAAACCGATAATTTGTTTAAATATATCAAAAATCGCATTTTTGCTGAATAATTCAACCACTACCAATTGATAAAATTAATTTCAAACAGAGATGGTAGATATTGCTCATTATCAACAACTAAGTAAGCGGTAATTAATTTCGCTAAAGCATTTAAATTATTTTGTTATTTTCAGTCGAAAAACAAATCGAAAACGATGATTTGGAGTCACTGAAGGAGAAGGAGAACGCGATTCTGTGTCTGGGCGAGTATTTCTCCAAGAACAATCTCTCCTCGCAACTATCCGATCTGATCAAATCGACGCGCCCGTTCCTCAACCAGGTGTCGAAAGCGAAATCAGGGAAGCTGGTTCGCTCGCT
>MQRK01178920.1:16012-26515 GCA_001938485.1 Girardia tigrina
ATATATATATATTATTAAAAAATATATATTAATCTTTGGATTATAAAATTAACGTTCAAACTTCATTTTCTACAATTTTGTTGGGAGTTTTTAAATGATATACTGATGACTTATTGAGTGCATAATCATTAACTGCACTATATAAGTAACTTTCGTTTGAAAAATCATTTGCTCCGACGATGACGGTTAATCCTTCTAAATGTATAAATTTTGATTGGCTTGAAAATTTTTTGTTTAATAATTTGCCAATTTTATTCACAGTTATTGACAATTAATTACAACGTTATTTAATTATTAAATTTCCCTTTAAATTTCACAAATAATAATATTAGTTTATAATTTTTTAATTATTTACCAATACAATTAACAAAGTAAAGAATTAGAGGAAGAAAAGACACAAAAATTATAATAATGGATTTTTAATGACAAAAAGGCCTCAAATTTGAATAGATCAGGGATTTTTGTCTTTATATTAATGATTATTCGAACAATTTTTCTAAATCTATCTAAAATATTTAATATTTTTTATTTTCTAAAAAAAATTAATAAAACTAATAATTTTAACTATTTCATTATGACTTTAGATAAAAATATTTTATTAAATTTTTTAAATGAATTTAAATTTCACTATTTTAATTTATATCCATTTAAATACTATTCTTTTTTTTAAATATTAATCTTGATTGTTGATTTCAAAAATTTTAACTTAACAGAGTATTATCATTTTTTTAATATTATTTTAATTATGTTCGAATAGTCAATCACTGTAAATACGAAAAAAATACCAATTTCCATCTGGGTGGAGAATCTCCATTCTGAGTTCAATATATTCAAATCAAAAAACTTCATTCACATACAATATAAAATAAATTATATTATTCCTTTAATTTATAATAAAATGATCTTATAATTTAACAAATGAAAATCAACTCTGAATAATGAATATTGGCATGTCCATGAGAAATAAAATAAAAGCATATGATTAGAAAATTAATTAAAAGTTATTTTACATTCAAAATTTTCAAATTCCAAAATCTTTGCTATTGAGATTATCTTTGTTATTGTCAATTCGATTATTCTTCCAAATCAATCCTTGTTCAACATAAACATATTTATGTTTCTTTCAATATTTACACGTTTCACTCCAACTACGGTTACATGACTTTTTTCTTGACTTCGTTCACTGAATTTTAGTTGTAACCTTAATTATTTACTGTTTTCACCTTCATTTATTGCTATTAGCAAGAAATGTTTAATTTGTTATTTATATTTGACCAAATAGTGAGTAACAAATGCAGAATTTGAAACTATATTAGACTGTTTTCGCAGTTATAACATATTATTTTCTACCACCTCTAATTTTGAAAACATATTTTTGACCGTTTCCTTTAAGAGTTTAATAATATTCACTTATATACAGATGAAAAAATATTATCCTATTATCTTTAATATTTGTGTTTGTTCAAAAAATGTCAAAATATTTTGTCTATTCCTAACCCCATTGAACACTTGTAAGCGAAATAAGAAAAGATCAACAATCACCTACCGACAAAAGAAAAATAAATTAGGTTGACCATTTTTTGTTCATCAGAGATCGAGTTTTAATCTTTTCTAATTTTACCCATAAATGTTCTATTCAGTTAAGATCAGCTAACTGAATATACTAATCAAAAACTTTCACTTCAAAATTGGTCAAGAATGTCTAGCCGCTTTTTAAACTACAAAACACAAAAATTACGTTTGGTTAGATAATTTTGTGCAAATTATTATTTTTTCAAAACATTTTTTTTCTGTCGCTTTCTTAACAAATGTTTCAACATTCCTAAAATCAAGATTTTCTAATTAATTTGTTTGCTGGTGTTAGTTTTTCCAATTTCTGATATTTGTATGAAATTAGCCTAGATGTCTTAGAGATTTCTTTTACAAAATATTAAAAAAATGTTTAATAAATATTTGTTTTTAAATTAAATATTCTTAAAATAAACGAAACTGTTTCTCAACGATACCAAATTGAATTAGAAATATTGTATAATTAATTATGGTATCGTATAATTAATTATAAGTTTATGGTAGCGTAATAGTGTGCTATTTTATAGATACATTACCTCTTACTGAAAAAGTTCTAATATACCATTCAGCAAAAAGATTGAGCAAATATCGTTTTAATTTAATCATTTATAATCATTTATAATTTTAAAATATTATTTTTCTGAAATTATATATTTGTAAGTATTAATTATTGGAGAATATTAATTTCGGTTCACAATGTAATGACAATATTACTGGTCAAAGTATTATTTTACATATTTTATGTGGTGACAAAGTGTATTTATTAATACAGTTTGTTACATCAGATTGAAATAAAAATGATTTTCCAATTTTATATGAAATTATATAATGTTGAATTGGTTTTTAATTTGAGAATCTGTGTCGAATTTGAAATAAAAACAATCTTTATTATTCATCATTTTTAGCAAAAATACGCAAAAGTCCGTCAGACTGGTTTTTTATAGTTAAAATTCCTTTTGGGAATTTTTAATTTAGATTTTTTAGTATATTTTATTTTTTGAAATTATTATATCTTCAAATTATTTATAACTACAAAAATGAAAACTAAATTTTAAAGCAAATCAAAGAGCGCTTCTCTGTCAGAGAATTTTAAATAAATAATTTAAAAATATTTTCTTTTGACCTCTTCAGATTTTGTTCATACAATTATTTGTTGACTTTACAAAACTGCACTGACCGAATGTATTATTATACTGAATGTCAAAGTCTCAAGACAGCAAAATGTTTGTTATCGAAGTCTCAAGATTTTGGAAAATCCACATTTATATATTGCAAAATAAATTTTCCTTTTTGTTATGATATAAAATGTCATTAGTTTTAAAATCTCTTATACTTTTTTTTGTTTTTTATTGATCTTTTGACTTGGACATAGAATATTTATTGTTACTTCTCTCTCGTTCTTAGAACCACCGCAATAACCGGAGATTTAAAACTATTTTTTATAATTGTGCAAAAAAACCTGATACCGTATAAGGTGGCTTTATTTTTATTTTTTTAATAACTTTATTTATGTATTTCGAATGCAATATAAATGATTTTTACTTGCAATGTTTGTTGCAAACATATTTGCTTCATTCACAATATCTTTTATAAATTATTATTTGACTTACGTGACCAAATATGTAGACACTACGTTATCATTGTTTCGGAATTTAAATTATAAGTTATCTATCGTTGTATTTATTTATAAATTCCTCTCGCTCCTTACCCAAAGATTATTCAAAACGGAATTGTACCTGTTATATTTTTGAATTACCATCCATTGAAGTTAATCTTAGTTAATAATCTAGAATTTTCTTTTGGACCTTGCTAGAATATGCACCTAATTATGCACAAACCTTCACAATTGCTCTCTATTTTCAGCTACTTTTCTCAAAGTTTTATACACTATCGGCTCCATTCTTCTAAGTCATCTTATCATTGCCTTTTTTTGATCTAATTCTATGTAATTCTCCTTCTGCTCATTTCAATCATAATCTTTTATACAGCTTGTTTTCTTATATGATGTCCATGAAATTTCAGCTTCGTTCTCTTCATTGATTTTATTGATTCTGATTTTTCACATAGTATTTATGTGACTCTTTCAGAGAAAATCGTTTTTTCTGTTTTCCTTCCGTGTATCTTCAGCATTATCTCATAGAATTACATTTCAAATGTTCAATGTTAATTCATGGTCTTTGGATTAAGTATATCTATTTTCTATGAGGGTAAAAACTGTGTTAAGCTAGATAATTGTGCTTGTAATACCAACCCTGCTTCGGGTTTTTTTTCTGTTGCACTATTTTCAATTATAATATAGCATAGTTTTTTTATGACTGGACGATGATCTTCAACGATGATCTTTAGTTTTACCTCGTTCTTACGGTTTCTTGAGACCAATGTTTGCTTTTTTCTTTGCAGATTTTTATTCGAAATTTCTTGTACACTTTGTGCAATAAGTTTGTAAGTTTTTGAATGCCTGCCTCGAATTTGCAAATTACACCTTCGATTTAAGAAAATTTAAGTTAGTTTACTTTCACACTCCCCATCTTTATTATCTCCCTTTGTTTCCACACATTCAGAGAAAAATCGAATGTCGATATCTGCTTTGATGTTTAATTTGCTTTAGTATTCTTTCCAACTTTGAGCAATTTATTTACTCCCTGGTAATATGTTTATATTTTATCTATAATTATACTTATTTTTTCTCTTCCCTGTCTCTGTTGTTTTCTTGATTATCAAAAATGTTTTTCTAAAATTGTTCCCTTAAAAACTGCTTTCTATTATTTTTTCTTGCACTTCCTCCAAATCCTCTTTGATATTCCCCAGTAACCTCAAAACTTCTTTGTTCGTCTTTCTTGCTTCTGCTTCTTGCCTTTATTTTTCTTGGTTTCAGTTGACATCGTCTGTCACAACAGTCCAGAATCTGTCTATTAATCCAGATTTTCTTTGTCCTTTTCTTTTTTCCAAGAACCTTTTCTGCTGTATCTGTGATAAAGTTTGTGAACTCGTCACAAGCTTTTCCAGATTGCTGGTGTTTGGAAAGCAAATTTTGATCATAGTTCACTCCGAAATTTTTCTTTCATTCAATAATCCTTTAGTTTTGCAGGTTGAAAAGTGCTCTTCGAATGTTTGTTTTGGTGTTTTTGGAGAGCATTAGTTTCAAATCTGTTATGACAAGATCTCAATCATTTCCGATGTCTAGTTTTTTTAAAGGTATCGTTTTAGATTTTTACACATCAAATTTGAATTATTTAGGTTATAAAATGTAGTCTAGTTGTCTTAAGTCAAGCTGTAACGTACATGCCATTTGTTCTTTTTTACTCTTTATTTATGAAAGGTATTTACTACAACCATCTTCTGTCTCTGAAAATTCTAGGAGTTTCACGTTCTCTCAATTGTGACACCACGTCAGAATTTTCTAACTAAATTATAGAAAAATCTATAATGCTTAAAAAGTTACGCTTTAGTATAAGCTTCACTCTCTTCATGGTTTATAAAGCCTGAAAATGTTTATAAACGTTCTTATCTGCTAAGGAATAAAGTTTATTTATACTTTCAACCAATTTCAGAAAAGTTTAAAATAAAGACCATGAACAATAAATTAAGATTTTTATCATATGTTTTAAAGTTATAAAAAGAAGAAATATTTCAGTACTTGTCAAAAATAATTTTTAACAAAATATTTGGAATTCACGATTTTAACATGTTTATTTTGGAATTTATAAAGGACTTTAAGAATATATCGAATTTTTAAATAAAGGTTTCATGAACGTATAACGTAAGTAGAAAAATATTTCTCCACAATTATTAAAATTGCTTTTTACTTAAAAATTAATTTCTTTAAAGTAAAATAATAATAGTATGATGCCTAAAATAAAATTTAATAAAAACAAGTACTTAATATTTGTAACGTGTTTTTTAGAATGAATATATTGATAAAGGCAAATATCAATCAGTGTTAAATGATATTGATGTAATGTTAAAACTTGATCATCCGAACATTATTAAATGTTTTGATGTTTTGAAAAACTGGTTGATATTTCTCGATGATTCAGACTCCAGCAAAACCGAAGTGACTGGCCTTGTCATGATTTTAGAACTGTTAAATGAAGGTACTTTGAAAAGGTATTTATCATTTTAAAATTGTAAATCAATAAAACACTACATCTCATTAATTGATATTCAGATTAGATAAAGCTAAATTGCCTCAATTCTAAAAATATGTAATTAAAATGTTGATTTCATTATCCAATAATATTTTATTATATTATATTTTATTTTTAAAAATTTCGTTTTAATTATATTTTCGATATTTTTTTGTAAATTTATAATTTACAAAGATGGTAGAAAACATTGAAATATGTTCTTCTTTTCTTTTCAAAAACTTTTAGCTTTTTATTAAATTAAAAAACGGAAATTGTAAATTAATTATAACATTGTGATTTATCGAATAAATTTGAACTTTTGATCGTAATCTTTGATTAAAATACAAAAGCCGATTGTTTATCCGTTCTTGTCAGTCTTATTATTTTTCATAGAATCTATAACATTAATTTAAAATGCAAGTAAACGTTTAATAAAACATAAAGAGAAAATCTTTTAACATTTTTATTTAAATTATTTTGTATAATCCAATGTTATTTCCCTTGATTGATTAATGAAAAAAAATAGAATCTTAGAAATAACCTTCAACTTCGTTGTAAAAAAATATAACTTCAATAATTTCTCCTTGTCTTAATTTTGATTAATATAGGATATTTGCTAGAAATTATTAAATTGTGTTACATGGGTTGCTAAGTAAAGAGTATCTTAATTAAAGTGTATTGGTAACAAGAACTAATAATCTGGGGTGGGGCCTGGCCCGCCCGGCCCAAGCTACGGGCTCCAAAATATAAATTAGCTTTTTCATTTTCAAATATTTTTTGGACATACACAATTTTAAATACTAAAAATCTACAAAAAAAATAAAAGATTTATTTATTCTACAAAAGATTTATTTTTCTTGATTTCGTAAATTGGTCAATCACGTTATCAAAATCTGTTGTTTTCTATGCCAAGAAGAGAAAAATTACTGAGGCGATCATGTCCTCTTTGATGCCAGCAGAAACGACAAAATAAGTTTAATTTGCTGAACGACCACTCACAACTTTCAATTGAAACCGCTATTGGTAACAAAATTTGTAGTGACATTTGCAGATTTGGAAATATGTCATCTCCATAATCCACTATAAAACCAAGAAGATCGAAAGGAGTTTCTGATAGAGCTTCAGTTCGGTTACTGAGCAGTATTCTGCAATCACCAAGTTCGTATCCATTGATATCCGTGTCGTAAAAATTGGCAAAGTCTGCACCATTTCTACAAATTTCATCATTATCTGTTTCAGATAGAAAAATCTTAATATCCAGCAAAAATTCAAATTTATTGTTTAGATTGTTTATTAAAAGTGCTGACTACTCATGTTAAAGCTTTTCAAATGCATTCTTAATTAGGGTGGAGCTTAAAAATAGAAAGAAAAAAATATGATTAAGAAGTATTTTTGAAAGTCTTACCCTCCTAATTTGTTATTTTTAATATAGAAACACTGAAAAGTTTGAATAATAAAACATTGTGTATAGGGGTATCTCAAGCGCTACAAGTATATCGAAAATTATGATAATTACTTAAATTCTTAATTTATTTTAAACAAATTAGTATTTATTTTTTACCCAATAACATTGCAACCTCAGTTCAGTATTGGACAGAAGTCAAGGTGTCAGTTCAACAATTTCCAAATTTATTGTTTATGTGGTACTCCAGACATAGTTTGTTTCCTTCGGTCAGGGTACATTTGACAATGATCCTCGACAACTAGCAGGAGGAATTTTAATAAGCCACTGTGGTCCTGAATTAACGCAACTCTACGTTCATCGTGATAATTTACTCTTTTTAGTGACTTGACTGTTTCTTTAGCTTACCTGAAATCATCTCTTTACTCCCACAAATCTGGATCAACCGAGAGGAATCCATGTGACTGTTTTATTATTCGGATCAGGATCATCGACTTAGCCGTGACAAAATCTTCCAAATATTTGTCCTTGAAGGAATCCAAAGCAAATTTAAATGTAATTCTCCTTTGGAATGATCAGCCTCTTGATTGAAGAACTAACCCGATAGTCACAGAAAGCCAAGCTAACAAGTTCCTCTGATAGATACAAATAATGATTGAAAAACTGTCTATATGTTTGCATTGAGATTGCAGAATGGATAAGGGAGTATTCGTATTACAATATAAAGTATATTAATCAGTCATCAGGGTAAGAAAGACACCACTCAAAGACAACATTTACATACATGTTCCGCTCGATCCACAGATTGCCCCGAAGACGGGACGGTGGTAGCAGAGGTACATCTTCGAAAAGTAATTATAAACTCGGACACTTCATGATGGGTCTATTTTTGAATAGTATCAGTATTGTTATCTAGAATAATCAGTATCAATGAAAAGAGACAGATTCTGTCGATATAAATAATAATAATATAATAATAATATAATAAACATTTATTCCGAATCAATACATAACATAAAACCATCATTATTCAAAAAATATTTTTTAAACAGATAATGTTAATTACTAGCTTCTAATATGATTTTGTCTAAATTTAGTCTTTGTGGCAATTCGATTGATTGTCGCACATTTTTAAGAAATATCACTTTAGCAAAGGTTGTAATTGCAAACCTTTGATACCTCATATCTTAACTTCTGTAAACAATTATTTTCAAAAATAAAAGTTTGTAATAGTCAGCTTATACATGATCAACTCAATGATCTTTTGCGATTTAGCTAATCAAATCTTGAGTATATTAAATGCACTAGTAATATTATTCATAAGAATACTATTTTAGACTGAAAATATAACTTAATTTTTTTACAAAGTGAAATAATTTTGTGGTAGCGATAAGGTCTTTCGAAAAATTTGGAGAGAAAAGACTGTCAATCAATTAAAAAGAATATTTTGTAATATGCTCGCGCTGGCATCCAGATTTTGAAAAAGATTCATTTTATATGTGAATTATAGTTTCCTCTAAACTGAATGAGGACATAATTAAAAAATTTATATAGTATTAGTCTAATATTCAATGAAATATCTTAGCATTTAAGATAACAAAAAACGAAAAAATATTAAATCAAATATTGAAAAATACAAGATCTAAATTTATATAAAGAATATTAATTAGATTCTATTTCAAATTTAAATAAATTTGTTTACATAAATTATTTAAATGAAAGTCATTTTCTGTGATTAGATCTAATTGAAAGTTTTTAAAACGATAATTGATCTGAAAATGATAAATTTTAATGTCTTTTGAACTATGAGAAGATATAAATAAATTTCAGAAATTTGGAACAAAAAAATTTCATTTCTACAAATTAATTCGAGAAATTCAATAACTAAATCAGAATGTTACTACAAAATTTAATAATATTCATTATTATTTATTGAAATTAATTAGATTAAATTGAGTGATGTTTGATAATGATTATTTATAAAGAGAAATTTAATATATGGAAATTTAAAATATTTACAGTATGTCCGGGAAGTTCGTGTACCAATATGATATTTTATATTAACACATATACAAGAAAGGACCGGGGTTTAAAATGTATATGGGTTGAAAAGGCCGATGTTGAGAATGTACATGAGTTGCATTAAGTCATGGGTTGAAACGTCCTACAACCGAATAGCATAATGATCTGGAGTTCCGAGCTGCTAAAACTGCAGATGATGCATGATATCATTGCCTTTTAGCTGATGTATTAACAATGTTCGCAACATAACCAAATAAGAATTTCCATTCACGTGCTCTTTAAAAACATTTAAAAAACACATAAAAAAACAGTATTTCTAGATAGATTTTCTAGATAGATTTATTAATTTCATTTTTTCGGTTTATAATTCTTTATAATATAATAAATAAAAATAAAAATGTGGACTTAATTAGAAGAATATGTTTTAGACGTCTTTTGTGTATTCAAAACTGACAAGAAATTTTAAATTGAGAATATTTTCTCGAAACGTGTTGCCTTATTTTATCCTTTTTATAGAAATTTTGTGATTAAAATATAATTTAATGTGAAATAAAAACCAATAAAATCGTTCAAAATTTTTTTGAAATAAAAAAAGTCACGTTGATAATGTAATATAAATTAATCATAATTATAACAACCCTTGATATGATTATGATTATTGTACTTTGTCTATTAAGTTTTCATCTTTACTAATTTTTAGAATTATTTTTTTATTATATTGCTTGTTGAATAGTTTATCAAAGTAATTCACATAAATGTATACTTTCCATGTAATAAAAATTTGTCCCTGATGCATTAATACTTCTTTTATAGTAAATTTTCTTTAAGTATTTTATAAATCAATGATTTTTGATGATTCTTAATGAAATTTGGAATTAGACCTTCGTTTCTACACGTTAATAAGAATTTGATATTCAATTCCTTTCTTTCCAACTTATTGTATGATTTTTGATAAACTCGGAAGATTCATTATGTATAAACAGCTTCATTATGTATAATATTCAGTCTTGTGAACGCAAGTTTAGTATTTCGAAAATATAATTTGCTTAAAGCTTTTTTTATGTATTTATTGGACATATTTCGATGTTTACATACATCATCATCACGCGCCTTCTAAGGATTTTCTGAAATCAATCCCTCATAGAACCATTCCTAACATTCATGAATGGTCTTCATCCGAATATTAAATTTACCACAGAATTGGAAGTAGATAATAAACTTCCCTTTCTGTACATTCTTGTCACTAGGATGAATGGATGCTATAAAACTGAATTATTCAGAAAGGCAACAGATACAGGTCTTTACACAACACTACAGAGTTTTTGTGAGGAAAAATACAGAGAGGGTATGATAAAAGGGCTTGTTCACAGAGTTTGGAATTTG
>MQRK01178932.1:550-10733 GCA_001938485.1 Girardia tigrina
TGCTGATGATGATGTATGTAAACATCGAAACATGTCCAATAGTTGTATAAAAAAGCTTTAATCAAATTATATTTTCGAAATACTAAACTTGCGTTCACAAGACTCAATAATATATATATTAGGGTGTTCCCTCCCACCATGTAATTTTTTTTAGTTATTTAATGCCCACCAACCCAGTATTTGATGATGGGTCATCCTATAAAGACTCAGCAGACAAAATTTTATCAAATTTAAACAATATTTAGAACTTGCTCAACAAATGTTTGTTTTCGAAATACAAGTTCTGCCATTTTTTCATCAATTGTCTGCCTTGTCTGACCAAATTATGTATTCTATGGCATACTTATTGGCTCTAGTGAAAGTGTTTAGTTCTTTGGTCATGTGACATGACAAGGGCAGACATCTTGATTGTTTATATTGCTTCATTATTCATATTGATTCATTATTCAATAGTCAATACTATTAAGTATATTATGCAACACACTTTTTAATAAAATGTATTTGCATTATTTTCAGATATATTTCACTTAGGCAGCGCCAGAAACTGAATTCATCCACAATGAATGCATATAATACACGTTCATCAAGTTCCATTTGGTTAGTCGGTGCTATAAATGAAACTTTTGCCGATATGGGAGATGGCCAGAATTATGACGAAAGCCCGAAATCACGTGGTTGAACACGTCCGCAAGCTGCACCTGAATGGCAGTGTCTCAATAAGAACATCATTCGCAGTTCAGCGACAAATTTGTCTAATCAAGAGAAATTCTGTGAAAGACTGGATGATCTCTTGGATATTACTCACCAATATGCCATGTCAACCAAAAAGATTGAAGAGGACCGATTGTTTCTAGTTGCTCAGCGTGAGAAAGGACACAGAGGAAAAATGGGTGGTGTAGACATAGCACATACATTGAAGGAAGAACGAGCTATAAAACGGAAAATATCAGCTGAAACGTATTCATTGAAAGTAAATATGACAGGTGTAACAACAGTACCAATATTATCAATGTCACTTTTAACTCATGCCATTACTAGCGATGAGAATTCGTCATAGTCATCAGAATCAGATGCTGAACTTGAAGCTGGTCCACTCATTCCTATAACATCCAAGACTCAGAGTCAGACAGCAAGAGGTACTGTGTATATTGTGACTCCTCAAGTTGCTGCTGCTCTTGATAGAACAAACACTAGTGACAGAAAGGCTGCACATATATTTTCTGCGATGGCATCTACAGGACTTCTCAAGCAAGATGTGGAAGAAGTCATTATTAGTGCCAGCGTTAACAGGCGAGCACGCATGAAGCATCGCAGGCTTTTCAGCTCGGAAGTCAAGGACACATTTGATCCAGCAGTGCCATTAATTTTACATTGGGACGGTAAGATAATGGATGACCTTACTGGTCCAGAACGATGTAAAGTTGACAGACTTCCTATTCTGGATTCTGGACAGGACGTGGTAAAATTGTTGTCTGTCCCTAAGCTCCAAGATGGCACAGCAGCTTCAATGGCACAAGAAATCACACAAACTATTGATGACTGGGGCTTGCGAGACAGGATCAAGGGTCTCTGCTTTGACACTATTTCTTCAAACCCTAGCACAAAAAATGGCACTTGCATTCAGTTGGTCGATAGTTAGTTAATTTGGCCTGTCGTCACCACATCTCCGAGATCATTCTTGAAAAGGTTTTCAGCATTGAAAATGTCTCAAAGTCTCCAAACATGGAGTTGTTTGGCCACTTCAAAGATTTTTGGCGCCGTATTGATCAGAAGTCATTTTGTACAGCAGCTGAAGATAACACCTTGGCAAGTATAATCGCTCCTTGGAAGGATAATGTCATAAAGTTTGCACTGGCTCAACTAAATAAATTTCAACCTCGTGACGACTACTGTGAATTGCTTGACCTTTCTATCATATTTTTGGGTGGTACACCTGAACGTGGAATTCGATTTCGGTACCCTGGTGCCATTCACAGGGCTCGTTGGATGGCGAGGGCAATTTATTCTATAAAGATGTAGCTATTTCGCAAGCAATACGAGCCACTACAGCCAGGCGCCAGCTCTCGAAAGTCTTGCGGTCTTTCATTTGACCAGAAAATAAGGAATCACCTGCAGGAAGTAAGTCTGTTCATCACTAAAGTATATCTGAAATACTAGTTTGAAGGTCCAGCTGCAAACTGCGCTCCACGACAAGACCTTGAACTGCTTTGTGCATTATCTGAGTACCCAAACACTGAAATTGCCAAGGCTGCCACTACAGCATTTGGGCGGCACCTTTGGTATCTGTCTGAAACTCTTGTTGCTTTAGGCTTCTTTGATGATGCTGTCACTATAGAGGAGAAGTGCTTAATGGTATTGTCACTCAAAGAAGTTGAAGGCTCAGATGAGCCTCTGAAACGAATTCAGCCATTTCAGCATCCGACTACTAAGAAACTTCACAACTTTGTTACAAAAAGCACAATCAATTTTTTCATGATTCTTGGTCTATCACAGGTATTCCTGCACGTTATCCAAGTGACTGGGAATTTCAACCAGAGTATCAAGAAAGCAAACGCCTTGTGCTATCTCTCAAAGTCATCAATGATTTGGCTGAACGTGGCGTTGCATTGATTCAAGAGTTCAACTCGAGTTTGATACGCAATGAAGAACAGAAGCAGTATGTGCTTCAAGTTGTTGAGAACTATAGAAAAAAAATTTCAGCACCAACCAAGTCCTCAGCAGTTGATGCCAAGCTGCAGTTATTGGCCAACAGCAAATAACGACATACTTTTGCATTATGCAATAAAAGCATATAAACTCGATACTATAATTTAAAGTCGCATTAATTAAATTGTTAATATTGTTATTTATATTTGAATTTCCTGTCCTGTAATGACAAGTTCAAAACGACATTAATTGACATGTTAAAATAACAATCTCTGTTCTTTTATTACTTTACGTTTCGCTTGCTTGGGATTTATATATTTGATATGTCAGACTTAAAAATAAATTTGAATTAAAAAGAAATTTAAATTATATAAATAAAAAAAACAGAATTTTAAGTTTTAATTAAATAATTCAATTTAAAATAAAAAAATAATAATTTAAATTTAAATTCTTAATTCAACTCGAAAATCAGAACAAAGACATTTGCATTTGTAATTATTGCTTTTCTGTAATCTTGCTTTTGAATTTGGTGTTCCATGTAATCACATATGTGTCGTGATACTATATTTAAGACGCGATCTAGTAGAACATATGGAAAATAAGTTTAAATCCAGCAATTACCGAAATTCATTTGGTAGATTGATTCCCCACTTTTAGAAGTTACCTTACGAAAAGATGATTTACAACCCCGAGATGTACGAAGAGATGGTCTATTGTTTTTTTTTAATTTTCTCATTTTAAATTCAAATGTTTTTATTTCATTTTAAATTCATATCATTGATTTGAATGATCAATGATTACACTTTTTACTCAACTTTTAGTTTAATAACAATTACTTCTAAAGGTGACGATTGAAACCATCAAAATTAACACTATAAAGACGGGAAATTCAAAATACTTATAAAGATGGTAGGGTACTTTAACCTCTGTCAATTATATAATTCTATACAACCAGTATTCAAGTATTTTCTAGACGACAGTCTGGCCGATATCAGGTGTGGGGTTGACCCCCATAAAGCTTTAACGAAACGTTTTTAGACAGTAACAATAAAAACTGATTTGAGATGGAACTAGGGCAGTGGTTTCCAACTTGTGGGGTGAGACTGTTGCAAGGGGGGCATGCAGCTGTTTCCAAAATATAATTTTCGAATACATACCAAGAAAATCAAATAGGTGTCACAAAAAATGAATCAATAATTTGTTTTTTAAAGAGGGGCGCCGGTACAAAAATGTTGGAAACCACTAAACTAGGGGGATAATGTGTTTTTGCCTTTTCCCTCTCAAAAAGGCTTTTGTAATGTAATTCCTATGATAAGATCTTCAGAAGTCAAATAAATATGACTTCTATGTTAACATCGTCTACAATAACAACATTAACGAAAATAATATTTTCAATATATGAAGCCATAAGATATGTAACCACCAAAAATCTGTATCTGGTTAGGATAGTAAAATATTATAGATGACTTTGTTTTATCTCTTCACAATCATTCTTTGTTTAACTGTTTGCTTTTAAACTTACTATAGGTGATGATCTAGGTGTCATTTCATAATTTGAGCTTTATTACATTCAGAATTCATTTTATTCTGTTCTAGACATGGGAAGCAACATTTTTGATGTGATACGTAGTTTGACAGACATTAATATGGATGATTCTGGTAGTGAAATCAAGGGAAATGATTATTATGAAGAAGATTATGTCAATAATGATGGTGTTATGATACAGCCTGATTTGGATGATGAAACCAGCAGCGATTCAGATGTGGAGTGTATATTTCATGATATGATGATAGCTAAAAGCGGATTATAATGGAAGGTAACTACATTCCCAATTAAAATTTGACATGCGACGAGCAATTGCCTCCCACGAAGACCAAATGTCGATTCACTCAATACATGGGCAATAAACCCGATTAATTCGGTATCAAGAACTTGATTTTTGTGGACGTCGAAACCAAGTATTTCCTATGCGCGATGCATTACCTTGGTAAGACTGTTGTAACCGTTCAACTAGAGATGGATTTCGAAAATGAATGGAGTTGATCGAACAACTACGACCGAATCAAATTGCTAATCTTCGTCTGACCCACCGACAATGTCAGATCGGTTGGAATGATACAAATGATTATTTTAATACATGGATTAAAATTAAAAATATAACCATTTAAAAAACATATTCACCAGAAACAAAAATTCTCTTATTAAAAAAATTTAATTTTTACATTTTAAATATTTTTCTAGTATATTGATTTAATTTATTTTTTAGTTTTATTCGATGTGAATTTCACTTCAGTTTCGATTGTGAATTTTATTATAAGAAATTGACAAGTTCGGATAAATAAAAATATATTTATGATAAATTTCTTCTTTGATGTTTATAGCGATTTTGTTGATCACTACAGACTCCAATGTGTAATACTTTTATAATGCTCTACTACTTATGATTATGTTTTTCCAAACACAGACAAAGATGAAGCAAGATGACCGAAGACTTCCTTAGCTGAACACGTTGTCCTCCAATTGGTCGACCCTTACCTAAAAAATTGGTACAACACTACCGCTGACAATTTTTTACACAATTGTCCATCGTTCGTACGAAGGAAAAAAGAGCAACCTACGTGCGAACATTCCGAAGTAAAAGGAGAGATTTGCCTCCAGTCGTATTAGAGGTAAAAAAAAATTAACTTTTCCAGTTCATTTTCTATCGAGAGGAACAAGGGGTTTTATATACTTCTTACAAAGTCAATGTACTCTTGTTGGCTTTACGATACAGCACTGGAACGATTCCAGATGACACACAGGTGAAAAAAACCCAACACGGTTTTATTTTACAATGACACAAAATAAAGTATTGATACATGGTCAATTAAGTTTGGAGTGCACCGTTAGCAGTTTGCTCTATTCCATAATTTACTGGAGTTGGCGGGAATCAAATTCGTATATCCTGTATAACAAAGTGACAGGTCTTCGTATTTCACGGAATGAGTTTCTCAAGAGATTGGGGGACGGCTTAGTCACAAAAATAAGACAGTGAGATCCTTCATGTATATTGCCAAAGTCTTTGAGTGACATCATGCGCAAAAAATGCCACATTTGTAGTAACAACTAAACCACTGACTTCTGCAGTTTCTGTGCTACCCCTGTTTATTGGAATTGTGTGAATGAGAAACTTATTCAGATTAAGTGTCTTCTATGTCCATGTTGAACTTTGCTTTGATTATACTAACCTTTTCTGTTTCATTATAGAATTTTGTGAAAACTAGTTACTGTTGTTAGTTCTGCAGTAATCAAAATGACCCTATCGCCTTTACAAGTATTACCTCTTTTTACTCCCATTTTAAAAAGCCAATTGAATCGAAGTTTCATCTAAACGCGTACACAGGCAAATAAAATATATCCTGAAAGGAAATTGCTCAATTCCATTGGTAAGCCAAAATATTGTTAAAAAAACTGCATTGATAGGGTCAAATTGACCCTTTAAGAATTTTCTTTATGAAATATCAGAAGTTGAATAAACTTTTATTACACAATTCATTAACACGCGTCTAAATTTATTTTCTTGATTGATTTAAACAATCTCAAGAGTTTTTATATTTTCAGGATCCTTTGATATAATATGATATTGATATAAATAAGTATATGTATTTATATTTATAAATATAGTTATTAATCATTCTCACAGACCCTACTGTCTTTCTAGTGTTAAATAAGAAAAAAGAAAGTTTTTGTTTTAATTTTAACAATAAATCTTTGGAAAAAATACTGAAAATAATGGTTAAAATATAATTTATCAATATTTCTAATTGACCAATCCTACATTTGCTAAATTATTTTTTAATATAAATAAACTTTCAAAATATTATTAAATGTAAAAGTTTAAATTCTAAAAATAAAAGAATTAAATTAAAATACTTTGCAATTTCATTTATTATCAATAAAATGATCCACTTGTGTCTATTTATTGATGGCCAACAATATTTTGTTGATTTATACAAACCATTTTATTATCAATTCTAAATTCAACATCGTGCTGTTCAAAATGCACATTTAAATTTAGAAAATCAATATTTAGAACAATGTTATTTTAAAATTTAAAATTATATTTTGTTACTTTTTTAATAAAATACGTAATAATAAAGTCACAATCTTTATTTATATAAAAATTTGTCTTGCTAAATAGTAAAGAAAGAACTCAAAACATCCATCAGATCAGAAGACATTTCCTAATACAATATCAAAATCGTTCTCGAAGGACTCCTCAGAAGACTAAATGAACGAGATCAATTTTATTATACAACAAATTGATATTTACCTTTCAGAGACATTGGATCAATATTTTACAAGTTAGAGAAATCCTTTATTTCTTGAATTTAGGTAAAAAAATTTAAGACCGAAAAAAAGAAAAATTATTGAAATACAAATTGTCACCTTTAAACATTGTCTTTAATTTTGAAAATGGAAGTAAAATATATATATTTATATTTATATTTATATATATATATATATATATATATATATACTTAATTAAATAATAAATTAATTAAATTGTGTTTAACAAAACGTTTCTAATGGCATTTGAATTGGTATTTAATGATTTAACTAATATTAAAGGAAACGTAATGCAACCATTATTCGTTAATTATAACATACTAGATCCACACTAATACGATTAAATATAAATAAATTGATTAAACAAATACGTTAAATTTAATATAAATATTTAATCTTCATATAAATCCTCGTGTATAAAAATTACGTACTATGAAAAAATCATAACTGAGTTGCTTATAGGTTTACATAGTTTTCAATGCGTGAATACTTATGAACTGTGGCATGAATTTTATTCAATACTGATATTATAAATACATTGGTACTAATGTTTTTACACTAAAAAATGAAAGTAATATAGAATACTAATTAAATGTTAACGTTCGCAAATAGTTATCCAAAATAAATTTAATTTTAACTCCCCAGAAATTGATAAAGTCTTGATTGATGGAATTAATATAACAATCTCTTCTAGAAAACCTTTTATTTTTACAATAAGCTTTTTTTAATTTTGCACATTTACGAAAAGTTCAGGATTTGGCATTTTTGCCTGGGGCATCACACTAATTATATTGAGTGGGGTCGGATTTTTATTACAAAATACATTTTGAATTCTATATGTTTGCGAATTAGTTTGGAGAAACGTACATTCATCTCTGTATGAGAATTCAGGAACACTGTCATAATGTTCGTAGAAGTAATATTACAAAACACAGAAAAGTTTACAGTTATAATATAAATGTAAACAAAAATAATTTGAAAAATTTTATGCAATCGTATTAATAATTATTGGGAAATTAGATTTTCATTTCCTAAGGTTTTTATGAATATGATAGGATCTCTCCACAACATTATTGAGTCAGATTCAGTGATATAATTATTGATTAAAAATTGATGTTAACATTATTGAGCAAATTGACAAATTATATTATGTTATTGACGACCTGACGATGACGAATATAACGAAGACTTTTAATTATCAATAAAAATTAAATTGTTTTTTTAATGTTTTTGTGTTTGGAAATGAAATATACCACTGTTTTTTAATTATTAGTTTTTATAATTTTTTTTATTTAGTTAATTAAAGAATTTAGGATTAGAAGCTACATTACTTGGCGCATTTCGAATCATGCCTAATGTGTTGTAGTTTCTTGCAGTGGCGGTACGCGGACAAAAAATTTGGGGGGGCCGAAGACCTATATCAGTGTTTCTCAACCTTTTTTCGGAATCACCCACTTTAGCATATTGCACTGACTCCATCTCCAAATTACACAAAATCCGCAAGGTAGATGATGCGGTGCTTCATATGAGGCATCGTCAGTTCTTGAAATTGGGATTTATCTGCTAGAAACTGATACACAGTTTCACACAGGGCTATGAAGCGAAGAAGACATTTACCTTTAGATAGCCAGCGAATCTCTGTGTGAAGAAGAAGTTAGACATAATCCTTATCCTCTTCCACTCATAGTTGACGGAAGAGTCGATCCATTTTCGCACTCGCTTTGATGGTATTGACGGCATGTATGACCAACTGCAAAGTGTCATGCAAGGCTTCTCCAAGTTGTTTGGCTGCCAATGTTGTCGGTGGAAGATTCAGTGAATTTTAATCTATCTTGGGGCGCACTTTTTTAAATGAGTCATGAAATTGGAATGACGTACAATCATGGCGGGAGCACCATCGCTAGCACATGTTAAAATGTTTTAAACAGGGATTTGTTTTTCATCAAAAAATCTAATCACTTCCTCATATATTAACTTCGCTGTAGTGTCAGTGACCAGAGGTTTTACAAAGAGAAACTCTTCCTTCATTTCATCTTCTTGTAGAAAGCGGAAATAGGCTAGCAGTATTACTTAATTGTCCCGAATAATGGACTCGTCCACTTACAAGGCGAAGTTGACGTGTCGCAAGATGTTCACTAACTATTCTTCCACATCTGCTGCCATTTCATCAATTCGACGATGTACAGAATTATTTGACAGTGACAGATTGAAAAGGACTTCATTTGGATCCTTCTTCAGTATTGTTTTCATCACAACTTCTATAGATGGACGAATGAGATTGCCTGGAATAGTGTGTGGCTTAGGATCAGCTTTTGCAATTAGAGCAGATATCTCGTAACTGGCTTAAAGTCCTGCTTGTGACATTGACACATGCGATTTGCAGATAAAGGAAATAGTTAGACGAGCTTCGAAAATGGACAGTAGCTTGTTGATAAATTGGACATCGGAATTTTCTTTATCTGGATGCACCTTCTTCAGATGTTCCTTCATTCGTGAAGGCTTCATAGCCTCGTTTGAAAATGATTTCTGGCAAAGGAGGCAAAGCGAAATGATATCGACTTGTGGGGACTTCGTAAAACCGTACTTTAGGTACTCCACGTTATAAAGACACGTAACAGCTTTTGTTTTTCTATCTATTTTTGAAGGTCGGAGAGAGAGAGAGACATCTTAATTTTAGCGGCCAATGAGTGTCAAGAATTGGTGACTATTTAGATCAAAATTGTTCAATAAACGGATCTTGATGCACTTATTCTTAAATCGCCGACAATCGTTAATTTCAATGGGTTCAGAACTAAAGCGGTGTGTGAGCGTGAAATGACCGAAGGAATTTGATATTCTGCTCAAGTTTTCCAAATTTAATGCAAATATCGGACTTAAACATAAATATTTCACTAAGCATTCGAATGACTTTGAATTTTAAATGTTTTTTTGTATTTTCATTTTGTTCGTTGTATTGTGTGTTATTTGGGATACTCAGAAGGCAGATTAATGTTTTTAATAAGTTGAATTTTGGGTGGGAGTTGTTCAAAAAAGGAAATTAAAAATTAATTTATGTAAAGAGAAAAGTGTTTTTATGTTAAAAAGGAAGAAATTATTATTAGGTTGTTCGATATGAAACGGGTCAAAATTAAAGTAAAATGTAAATCGATTTTTTTTAAATAATAACATTTTATTTTTAATCAAAATATCCCCCCATGTTGTCAACAC